>JAPZIH010000941.1:0-100236 GCA_027410445.1 Discoglossus pictus
TTCTCCACAAACTTCCATGTGTGGAATCTCTGTGGCCCTAACGCTTCTGGAAATCCCGCTCTGGCCAGGGATCTCGGCTTTTAGGCTGGCATAATCCATTGCTTGCTCTGTGTCCAGGTCAAAAATTATGCTTTATGAGCCTCCCCACACAAATACGGAGCACTATACTGGCCCAGTGTCTTTGGGGCCACGCTTCTCTGACAGCATTTCTTTCAAAAGTCAGGAGAAATGCTTCCACATCTTCATCCAAGTTCATTTCTGTAGAAACCGATTGGGTTGATGTTCAACTGGGTTTCCGGCATCGGGGTAGGTTTTGCAGGTATCAGGTGCTGTAGCTGGGCAAGCAAGATTTGGTTTGTTTCCCGCTGCAGCTTTCGGTCTTCTGCCCCTTGGGCCTGTTTGTTTCCGCCAGACTTGTGCTGCCTGGGCCTGCTGTCTCAGTAACTGCTGAGTAGTCACCTGCTGGCATGCAGTGGTTTGTATTAGGGGCTTCACTAGTTCCTCCATTGTTTAGATCTCACCACTGCCACCATATGTGATAACGCTGCTTGTCACAACTCAGGGTTCGTGCCCTTGTATCCGGCACCACAATGGAGTACTCAGGAGCCATTTTTAAAAATATCAGCAGTAGTTATTATTCGAGTGTAGCAAAACAACATAATGGTGCAAAACAAAATCCTAGCTATGTCCAATAAGAAGCACTGACTTTACTCTTGGCTGTAGTTCCCTCACTATGCAAGATAAAGGTCCACACAAACCACAAGTCCCAAAACAAGAAGCTTGCTGGATATCAAGTCTCCCTTGTAAGCAGGGGGGATTTACCTCCTTCAGCTGGGTGCTAATCAGACCTATATAGGTGAACCCAGGCTGGGCCTGCTTGATTAGTCTGCTGTGTTAACTCCTTTCTTCCCTTTAGTGGACACAGGGCTCTGCTCAGTCTCTCTCCACGTATACTCCCTCAATATTCTTTACAAGACATACATACACATAAATACATACACACACATACAAACATATACCACATATACATACACACACATATATACATGCACACACATATATACATATACACACATGCATACACACACACATAAATAATATACACATATACAAACACACCCACATGCATACATACACATAATATGCATATATATTATATATATATATATATACATACATACACACACATAAGTACATATACACATACACATACACACACACACATGCATACACACACATAAATACATACACACATATACATACATACATAAATAAATTGAAATTGGGGAATACTTTAGCTTGTTTTTTTATCTCTCTAGAGTTTTTTTTCCAATCTCCTGTGATAGTTATTTAATGTTAGCAGGAGATAATTTTTCCTCTACTACCCAGTAAAGCTACTGAGGTATCTGGTGTAGAGGAGATCCGAGGATGTGGTGACCCTGAAGAGTCTGAGACTCATGTTTACGTTTGTTTTTACTTGGAGGAGAGTCGGCATTATTATTATTTTTATCAGCATTATCAGTATGTTTAGCTAATTGTTTCTTGTCCTTCATTTTACTTTTGGAACTATGATTATGTCTGTCGCTCACAAATGGGCGCTAGACGATCTTATGTTCCGTAATAAAAAAATGCAATAGACAACTATGTTTAGACACCCTCTTGCCCCCGCTGTTTCCACTTACCGCGTATTTTTCCCCTTCTGTCTACTTTATTAATGACTCTCCCACTTTCTTCTTTTACCTTTATACCAGATGCCATCACTTTCATTGAGTTTTAACTAAATACATATTGGACACCAATAATCAACTAATGTCCCAAATGGCGCCTTTTATAGCGTCCGAAGCTGTAGTTTTGGTGGCGTTTCTATTAATGAAACTTTTTTTTATTTTTCCCAGCCGAGTTGGCTAGTGACAGTGCCTGATAGATTAAGATGTTTTATTTTGCTGGCTGTTCAGATGACATAGTCCTCAGTCTCCTTTTTCTTTCCTTCCAGTGGGCCTCTCAAACTAGGGCAACTGTATCATATTCAATTCCTTCAAGGGACAATTAGAAATGTTACCTGAGTTTTTAATCTCTTCCAATTCTGTTGTCCTGGTGCTTTGCACCCTTTGCACCGTTGTCTTAATGTAAATATTTTTACAAATAAATGGCTTCTCTGCCTTCTGTATTAGTTCTTTGCACTAAAGTTGCTAATATCTTAAAGCCCCAATGTGTTTTTGCCAACTACTGTATTGGTGTCCAACCAGATCCATCTACCACCAAGAATATACCAGAACGCATACCACTTAGTGATGTTGTTTAGTTGATTTGGGCCAGAAACCATTTTAGTTTGAAGATTCAATTGGCTATATTAGCCCATACTCTATGTTTCTCTTGATATATAAAAGAATGTTTCTGTTACGATCTGCTTCTTCGCAGTCGGGCTTGATAAGGCTTTTGTGGCCAAACCTACCCAGCAGATATTTCTGGTTCTTTTGATCCCGTCACCAAGACAGCTGGTTCAATAGATGTAAAATTAAACTTGAGCTGACAAACACTCTGCCATAGTCTTTGTATCTTCAGGACCTTTGAAAAAAACACCATTGACAAGGCCTCATATGCAAGACCTCACAAACATCCATTTCAGTCATAACATTTATATTACCTCCCTTTTCTTTTAGGAGTGTATGCCTTCAGGATGTCGCATTCCCTTTCTTTAGGGACATATGTCTTCTTCAAGAATTCACCACAGCAGTAATACCATTACATCTCTTTCCATGTAATTCAAACTCTCAACTGACTAAATCTGACAGTTACGGACAGCAACAACATTCAAAACTATCTAACACTTCATGAACCAAACATGCAGCACACAGAATCACATAGGGACGCAACACAACATATAGTAACTAATAACATAACATAACACAACATATATAACACAACATACATATGGTAATCAACTTAATATAACATTAAAAACCATAAACAGACTTAGCCCAGTCCCACACCACCAGGTCACATGAGTCCCACGGACTGGCGCCAGAAGGATCATGACCATTTCCATAAAGATAGACAGTTGTTTCACAAAATGATAAGAGAGGCTTGTCAGGCTCTACATTGGAGACTCTACATTAGTCTTGAAGATGTGTGTTTTTCCCACATTTGCACCTTCTTTATTCAGTCCTTGGAAAGAGATCTATGAAGGTCCGGCGTGTACAGTGCGTATTGTGATTTATAGCCAAATTAAGTACCACCCTTTTAAGTACAGACTTGGCTAAGCGTTTTTACAAAAAGCAAAGCTGCCCACACTGGAATTCACTCGGATAATGGTTAGTTAGTAATGGTTAGTTATAGTTCCATGTGCATGTTCCCTTGTTTAATTCCCTTAATCAGTTAGGGTTGTGTGTTTGGGGTCCTCCCCTTAAGTCCTTCTACACTCACGTGTTGCTCAGTCCTCCGTTATCATACCGCTTAGCCCAGCAAACACCAGCAGGTCCAGAGTCCGGTATCTTCATCTGCCGCTGTCTGAATCCGCCACACTAGTCCCAAACTCCCATCCCGGCAACTATGGTAAGAGTGCAGCCAAACTGCGTGCCGCTACAATTTACCCACTCATATAAGTGGTATAACCACCTAGGGGGGGCAACAGGAACTAAGCCGGTCACTAAGCTGGTCAGTGACCGGTGTTTTCAATCCTCGGTTAGCCGCTCTACAGACACCTTGTGTCCGTGTGTCCCTGTGCCGCACCTCCACGGCACTCCATGACCCCAGGGCTTCACCTCGGCTCAGCTTGGAGGATATCATCAGTGGAAAGTGGGACCCTCGGCAGCAAGCTCTTCAACTGTTGCAGCGGGGGGTGAGCAGACACCCATAAGGGAGCATGGGAATGCTGAGATACTAACAGTCAGCCAGCAGCGCGCTTAGCCGTCTTCACGCCTTAGCCCAGAAAGACGCCGTCTATCCTCTTCCTGGGGCATGGCAATCACTCCCTCGGTGACACACTTCTCAAATAGCACATTTTCTATATGCCAACATGTTAATATACATATCAATCCATGTCTTGAATGTAATAGTAACACATGTTCAATATATATGTATTCCTTTTTTATTTACATTACACATAATATTTAAATATACCTAACATTTTCTCTCCTATTTTTATGAAATTAACCAAAACTCATTTTGTATATTTGTTTTCATTGTTACATTTTTTTTTAACATTACACAGACTATCGTAACCACATCTTTTTTTTCAAATTACAGAACCTCATTATATGCAGTATTTTTAGTAAATACCCTAATAGCTCACCTTGATCTTCTGTTTTTTTTACAAAGACCTTAATTTCCTTTCGGATTTTTACATCTTGAAAATGTCACATAGAGTTGTCCATGGGCAAATACTGGTTCCTCTAAAAACAGACCAACAGACTGAAAATGTTGTCCTTGTGATTTATTGATGGAAAACTGTCTCCTTTAAAGGACAAAAGGCAAGTTACTCTCCTTGGAGCCAAATCTATTCTTGGAATGAAATCGTATTCACCTTTCTGCATGTATAAAATGATCTCTTAATTCTGAACAATTAATCTGTCCCATTACAAAGTCCTTAATATTTTTTTTGAGGCTGCAGAATATGTGGAGGCATTCCTGATGGAGTTAATGAGTTTATAAATTCAGTACTAAAGTTTATCTCACTTTGTTTGTCATCAGCCAGAACATAATCTGCACTGTAATAACTTTTTTGGTTCCATTTATTAATTAAAAAAATATATTATTCAGAAGGCAATGCATCTTTATTTTTTTTATTATATTTGTACATTTTTATTATCACACATGTCATAGGTAGCTGCATCGATTTCAGACTCGCAGGTCTGCAACATTTACAACATTGTTATTTGACATGATTCCAACCTTTATTGACATACAACACTGTGATATCTCTCCTATCCTTTTCCCTTTTCTGATACTTATATGTCTTCCCCTGATGTTAAACAAGTTAGCAGATATGCCCTAGCGGGCTTTGTGTGTGGGAATATAAAAGTAGTTTTGAGTATAATGGTATTCAGTTCATTAAATGTATAGATCTCCTTCTTGTTCACGTAATTGTGCTGTCTGTATTTGCTACCCTATAGGTTTACCAACATAACTAAAAAACAAAACAAAACCTGTACCTCGTGTTTTACTAGATTTTGCCACTCCGACCGTGATTCACTGGTCTTACCTTCAATCTTGACGTCTCCTCCCGGTGTGGAAGTGGCTGCCACCGATCCCTGCTCCACTCACCTCTTTCCTGCTAACACGGGGTCGCGTGTTGAGACCTATTCCATGTCCCCCCAAATTTTTATGAAAAATTAATTAGTGTGTTGTTTAGCGAGTGGTCATCTTTTCGTAAATTTGTATGTATATTCAGTTTATTTACGATTTCTGCTATGCTCAGAGCCGGCTTCAACCACTTTGGGGCTAAATGGCATTTGGCTGCTAGCATAACATATTCAATCACTCGTTTTGGTATTTAGACAAGTTGGCATTCCAGCAAGCATCTATCAATCATGGGGCGTAGTCTACTTCCAATGTGTCTGAAATTAGGCCGGTGACTTGACTCCACATGGTCTTTGCAACCCTGGCAATCCCACCATATGTGTTGGAATGATCCCACCTCTTGGCAACCTCTAAAGCAGTTTTGGGGCGCTGCCGGGTTCATTTTGTGTAACTTGTCAGGGGTGTAGTATGCCCTGGAAAAGACTTTGGTCGCTGTCTCCATGTGGCTAAAGTATAAGGAACCCCTGGGTCAGTCTTGCACTAATTTTGTTCCATGCTTTGCAGTCCCAAACTACCCCCCAACTCTCTTTCCCATTGGAGGACATTATTCGGTTTGTGCTCACCTTCAATTTTGTTTACTTCCATGTAAATTGGTTTTTAAGTATGCCTCTGGTCAGAGGTGCTTTACGGCACAACCTTTGTGAGCCATGTTGTTTGTGGCATTCATTCTCCCTTACTAGGGACGAGAATAGCTGCCGTAAGTTATTATAGTGGAAATACTCTCGGATGGGTAGTTCATATTTCCTCGATAAATTGCTCTGTTGTCAGAAGACTATTTCCTTCTATACAACCCTCTATCCTGTCTAGTTTCCGCGTCGTCCACCAGCTCAGTGAGTCAGTGCCAATAACCTCCACACCATTTAAACAGTTGAACGTGGGTGTTAGGGTGCTGATCGCTGGCTTCAAGTGGTGTCTGGACGAGGTCCTTTCCCACTCTCCCAGTCCTAATTTGATCATCGGGTTGTTATCTCCTAGCTTGTGAGGCACTACGCTATGAGTTATTCAGGGCAGAGTGTCCCATTTCAAAGGCCTCATCTGGAAGTTCTCTATAAATACCCACAGGGGTTGATGAGCGATGGAGTGTGCTTGCGGGATGAAGGATATTTGGGCCGTGTAGTAACACCGCCTAAAGTTTGGGCAACCCATGCCTCCCAGAGTTTTGTGTGCATACATGTTTTTTTTGTTAATTCAGGGTCTTTTATATCCCCATATAAATCTAAAGGTATCTCTTTGGAACATATCAAGTTCTCTTTTATTAATGGGAACGGGGAGCGTCCTGAAGTAATACAGGATTCTTGGTAGGATATTCATTTTAATGGCGTTCAGTCGCCCTGACCAAGAGAGTTTATATTTATGCCACTTATTCAATTCTAGCTAGTCTTAGTTCCGATACAGGGGGATATAGTTCGCCCCATATATGTTTTCTATTTCCGGTGTTAACTTAACTCTAGGTATTTGAGGTGTTTTGGGGGCCACGTGAATGGGAACTTGTCCTTAAGCTGCTTAATTTGTTGTTGGGGGAGTCTAGAGCACATTGCTTCCGTCTTATCTACGTTACTTTTTAATCCCGAGATGCCCCCAAACGTTTCCGACAGGGCCAGGAGGACGGGTATGGAGCTAAGGGGGGTCTGTGAGAGTGCACACGATGTCGTCCGCAAAGAGGCAGCACTTAAAGTTGTGCAAACCCACCTCTACTCCCTTAATAGCTGTACTGCTCCTGATGGCTTGTGCCAGGGGTTCTACTGTTAATTTGAAGAGAAGCGGTGAGAGTGGGCAGCCCTGTCCTCGTGCCTCTACTTATCCGAATGGGCGTCCCCCTGTCCCCCCGGTAAGTTGACGTTCGCTATGGGGGTCTTTGTAAAGTGTGTTGATAAGGTTAGTGAATTTCCCCGCAAACCCAAATTTCGAAAGGGTGGCTAGGAGAAACGGCCACTCGATCGAGTCGAACGTTTTTTTCTAGATCTATGCTCAGGGTACAAAGTTGGATGTCTCTATGTTTAGCAATATGGAGGAGGTTCAGGATTCGTCTTACATTATCTCCTGCTTGCCGGAGAGGAATGAACCCCACCCTGATCTTTGTGTATCAGCCTAGGTATAATGGCTGCCAATCTGTCCGCCATTCATTTTGTCAGAATTTTGAGTAGGGATATGGGGCGGTAGTTTTCTACTTTATTTGGGTCCCTTCCCTGTTTGGGGATAAATATAAGATTTGCCTGGTTAAACTCTGGGGGCATGCCCCCCCCCCCCCCCCCCCCAGGGCTCCATTACATAACTTTGTCAGTGGTATGGCCAGTTCCGCTTTGCACGCGGAATAGTATATGTTTGTGAAGCCATCAGGTCCGGGGGCTTTCCCTTTCTTAAGGGAACATATCGTCTTGCACAGCTCTTCTACTGATATGTCTGCGTTTAGTTTGTCTACTTCCTCTTTAGATAGACTAGGGAGGTCCTGACTTCTTAAGAAGTCCTGGATCTGGAACGCGCTTGCAACCTGCTTAGTGGAGTATATCTCTTGGAAGGCTGTTATGAAAGTTTCTTTTATTTCGTTCTGTTTTTTTGGTTATATTACCTTTCCTATCTCTTATTTGGTTTATTTTGTTATCTCCCCTTTTATATCGGAGCCTCCTAGCTAACATTGAGGAAGGTTTATTAACTTGGGAGTAGAATTTATGCGAGGTCTTTCTAATGGCTAGCTCCGTTCTTGCTGCTAGGACCGCATCCAGCTCTAGTCTAGTTTTATCAATAATATTTTATTTCGTTTCCCTACTAAACTTGGCTTGATTGTCTCTTTCTAACTTTTGCAGCTTGTTAGTGAGGGCATTTTCTGCCTGTAATTGCTGCCTTCTACGTGTCGCTGCTAATTTCATTAGTACCCCTCTTATGTACGCTTTATGGGCTACCCATGACCAGCCAATTCCTGTCTCGGGGATGTCGTCTATTTCAAAGAACGCTTTGATCTCCTCCTTAACCTGGGTTTGAATTGTAGGGTTGGACATGAGTCCCTTGTTGAGGCGCCACTGTGGCGAGCCTTTGTTTACCCCCTCCAGATTCAATCTGATATAAACTACTGCGTGATCTGACAAGGGGCATGCTAGAATTTGGGAATCAATCGTATGATTGAATAGCGAGGCTTGTACTAACAGCGTGTCAATTCTTGAGTATGTGCCGTGTGTGTTTGAGAAAAAATGTGAACTGCTTGTCAGCGGGGTGTATCCCTCTCCATGCGTCTATCAATTCCAGTTCTGCAAGTAACTTATGTGCTATCTGGAGTTTCTTGGCATCTCTGTTAAGTGAGGATTTCCCAGATCTGTCTAGTAGGGGTTGCAGTGTCAGGTTTAGGTCACCTCCCATAATTACCCTTCCCATGTTAAGATGTTTCATAGTTCTTAGTAATGCTATTAATGTATTTGCTGGGTTGGTGGTTGGGGCGTAAAGATTGACCAGGGAGACCCTCAGTTACTATCAGGAAATTGCCCTCCTTGTCTTTTAGTTGATTCTCAAATGTAAACGGTAGGTCCTTGTGTATTAGAGTGGCTATACCCGCTTGCTTAGATTGTTGGCAGCACATGTATACATTTGGGTAATCACTATGTAGGAATGAGGGGACCCTGCCTTTCGCAATGTGTGTTTCTTGGAGAAAAATAATCGCAGGTTTGATTTTTTTATAGTATAGAAATGCTTTACGCCTTTTGCAAGGCGAATTGAACACCCTCACGTTGTGCGTGATTATAGTGTGTGTACTTATCCATCTGGTACCCTAGTTGTTTGTCTAAGATCTCTAGTTATGTGCATCACCTGTAAGGGACCATCTCTTCTGAGTGCACTAGTGACCGTGAGGGATACAGGAGCGGGGCCTCCACTCCACACTCCAGGGATTTTTGACGTCTGATTGTTTCTGAGTTGCGAGGTACTAACCTTAATAAAAAAGGAAAACATAACATAGGTTAACAACTTGTTAAAGCTATTGCATAACTTTAACTTGTATTTCAACATTGTAACTTTATTTTTCCTCCCTGTACACCACCTAATCCTGTGGTAGTCAAGGCCTCAGGACACTCCCTCCCTTGCCTCTCACGGCCCCAGGGGAGGAATCTACTTGGTTTAAAAAACCTCAGGGTTTCTGGGCTAATTGTCCCACCCCTTAACCAAGTCGTGTCTTCCCACTATCGCTATCCTCCATAGGTACTTAATACTGTCGGTTAGTTAGCGTTCCCCCTAGACTATCCGTGTGCTCCTATTACTCCCTCAGTCTGGCTAGACTAGTTAAAATACCCCCTTCTGCTTTCCACTACCTAATGTCTACTATCTCACCTCGTGCTGGCTAAGCCCCACCCTGTGTTGTATAGTTTTGTGCCCTTTTGGGCTCAGTGCTAGTAGACATACTGCGGAAAAAACGATGTACTTTGAGGCTACCCGTGTCTATCATTAGTTCTTATGCGGTGGAGACCCTTTGCCCCTCTTAGTCCTTTCTTGATAGATCTATGTCCTTTCCCCTTTAGGACCCTTGGCTAAAAATCAACTCAACCTGTGGAGGGTATGTGTTATTAGTCCATAGACATAGTACAATTTTCAGTAAATCAGGCTAGTCTTTCAAAAAGTCCTCAGGAGTGCTCTCATTTTTAATGAGTCTGTCTGGATAGTTCTGGAGGCCGCCCTTGTGGACTGAATCTCCTTCTGATTCTTAATTGTTTCAGTTAGACGCGCCTGAGCCCAGGCCTGCCTCTCTCATTTCTGAGTTTGTAGCAATGTTCCCCAGGTGTTTAGAGGCCTCTGTATTCCTTTCGGGTAAGCCGGGCTTTGTGTTGTCTGGAGACATTAACTTTAGCCTTGCCAGTATCTCCATGCATTCATCCAAGTTTTGTACTCTGTACATTTTTCCACCTAGATGGAAAGTGAGGGCAAATGGGAAGCCCCATCTGTATATTATTTTGTGTTGTTGTAGCACGCACAGTGCCAGCCTCATTTCTCTTTTCTTTTAAAGGGTGGATGGGGCCAGGTCCATGTAAATCTGTATTTTCAACCCGCGATCTGTTTTTTCCTAGTCTCCATTAGGACTGCGTCCCTTGCTTTCTGCAGAACAAATCTCAAGATGATGTCTTTAGGGAGATTGGGGTCTTTTGCGGAGCCTATCGCTCTGTGTAGTCTCTCTATGGCACAGTCTGATTCATCTGTCGTAGGCAGGAGGGAGTGCAGTAGGCCTTTTGCGTAGGACATCAGGTCTGTTACTTTGTTCGGGACGCCCCTGATGCGGATGTTGTTTCTGAGCTACCGATTCTCTAAATCTTCAATTTTAGCTTGCATTTCTTTTATTTGATTAGAGTTTTGCTCTGTTTTAAGCCTGTAATGCTCATGTGATCCAGCCAGTTGGTCGAGGTTATCTTCCAGAAACTGCGTCCTCTGGTTCAATGTGTGGATGTGTTTGCGGAGGTCTTTCACTGCCGAGTGTATCTCCTCCTGCAGCATTAGTTACATTTTTTGGAGTGAGCAGTCTGCAATAACCATGGGGGTACTCTGTGGCTCCTCCATTTCCGATGGGTCCTGCACTCCTGCTAGGTCCGACTTTGGGCTTCTGCTTGGGGACTGGCTGCTATCTGTTGATTTATAGAAGTCTTGGATGTTTTTGTTGCTTTGGCTTTTCTTTGATGCTTTTGAACTTGTCCGAGTGGCCATTTTGTATGTATTTTCTGGCCAGGCTCTGAGGTAAGTAGACGTGAGGTCTTGTTAATGTACGGCCAGGGTAAAGCGGTTCCAACGGGGGTGTTCTGTCTCTTTAGTTCCATTGGATATTTGTTGCTACTGTACCCATGGGGACATCTCGTGTGGTCCTGTTAAACTGTCATTTTCACCAGTATATAGTTCTCTGTACCAGGGTCATATGCTGTTCAGACATGATATGTTGTGCAGCTTAGTTTGTGAGTCCTGTGTCTTCAGGGCTGCTGCTCAACCCCTGCTTCCCTCCCTGGTAGAGCAATTCGGGTTTCTGCAACCTTGGGGGTGGGATTGGCCTTCACAATAAGATATTTTAAGGGTACCTTTCAAGTACCATCAGCTGTGGGTTCAAGCTCAGGGAGATCTTTTTTGTCAGACCTTAGTAGCTAAGTCAATAGATCTTATGCAGAGTGACTCTTTCCCCTTTAGGGCTCAACAAAGTCTAGTTCCTTCAAACTTTAGCTCCCACAGGGCCTCCTTATTTCCAGATGTTAGGGGGAGAAGCTGTGTAATAGCCTCCACACAGGTGTGCTGCCTGTTACAGGCTTGAGCAGCTTATGTTTAGGCAGCCCTGGGCCTCCTTAGATGTGCAGTGTCCACCACAGGAGCCCCTGTGGAGCTAGTACAATCTTCAGGGTACTCACTGTTTGCAGGCCTCTGTCTCAGTCCTGAAGCCTGTCTTCCAGAAATCCAAGATCGCATCTTTATTTTTTTATGTTAAAATGACTTTGTGGGCACGCTCTGAGTAATCATTTGCTATTATTCCATTGGGAATAAAGCTGATATTATGGAATCTTTACAAATCATTGCAGATGGAATTTCAACTGTATTCTCAGGTAAATTACTTATTACCTCTGTTTTGCATTTGCCAATTTTAATTAACCAATCTTTGAATTAATTTTGGCCTTCGGATCTCCTATTTTTTTCTAATTTAAGATCACATATAATAGTTGTCAAACTGCAAATCGTCGTCACTCAAAGCGAGGGGCCGCATTTGGGAGTAGGAGGCTCTACGGCGCCTCACAAGCGATTACAAACAGCCACAGAAGCGGGACTTTGAAAAAAAAAACTATAATACGCAATGACTAAATATGGACTTACACAAAAAAATACGAGCCGCAGGACTTAGAAAAAAAAAATTATGAACTCGCAAAAATGCGAACTTAACGGTCGAACCGCGCACAGCGAAAAACATTAAAAAAAACATGAAATACACACAGAAATAAAGAAAAAACATTACACACATTCGAAAATCCCCTACGCGATAGAAAAAATGGCCGTCGAAAAAAATGAAAACGAGCCTACACAACCCCTAAAGCCGCAAAACACTGCCAGGCACATACGACTTTTACACAAACCTGTACGAGGCACAAAATACACTATTAGCAAGGACGCAAAATCATCCACACCCGCTTACCACATACACAATCGCCGCCATTTTACAACACTAATTAACAGAATATGGACGTACCCAGCTACACAAATGGTTTCCCCTCGCGCACACAGCCTATTTACACTACACACTGCGCACATTGCTGACACTTACACCTCAGCTCCAGACCAGTGCAAACCCACATTGTATGCTGCAGGAACATCAAAACTGATTGTTAGCTCTTCAGCACAATGCTTCCTGCATATAATAACTACAAATAGGTAAAGTATATTCATTAATGATTTCATTAATTAATTCATTAACATGAAAAAATACAGATACAGGAAAAAAAAAATACCACCACAGTATCGCAATAAACGACAAAAGCTATCACTGCGTACCTCACAAGGAGCACCAACGGTGCTCATAGGACACAAAGTACACCAGGGGAGAGGCTTGCAATAAGCGCCAAAAGGAGATCAGCGCGGACCTTATAATGAGCGCAAAAGCGCCTCTGATAACAAAAATATACCAACCGAGAGGCTCGCAATGAGCGCCAAAGGATCTCAGACAACCAGAACACTTACTGTCTGTGGCAAACAGCATTACCTGCCTTACAATTGTATTGCCCCGTAATTTTTGACGGGCAAGTCGCTAGTGTGTAAATAGTTTCCAAAGTGTACTTGACTTAATACATGTTCCAAAATGTCTGTGCGATTTCCATGGACAACAACATGTAATGTTTGCCTAAAATCCTTACCTTACAACATCACCTTCCCCCCAAAAGGCAAATCATTAGCCATGACTTCATGCAACAAACGATCAATACATTGCAGAGCATGGCAAGACATCAATGGTGCCTCATCAATTATAATTATTTAGTTTTTTTTAGATGTTTTGCTTAAAATTATGTAATTCTAATATCCGAAACTGATGTTTCCAAAATGGGAACTGGAAGTTTAAATCCACTATGCATAGTTCTACCACCTTCCAACAAAAGGGCAGGAATTCCAGTTGTTGCAAAGGGAACTACTATTTCACCTTACTTTGAATTAAACTAATCAGTAAATGATATAGATAAGTTTTGCCCGATCCCCCGGGTCCATCTAGATAGAAATAATGCTTCTTGAGTATTTCATCATCCAGTGCTTGTTGAATGGTGTTAAATGCTTCTAATTGTAATGTATTTAAAGCCGCTATTTTTTTCTTCTGCTTTTTGTTTTTCCACATCACAGTCATACTCTTCATAGTTTATCTTGTCTATAATTCCTGGATCTGGCAGATTAAAAATTGCACAACTTAATCCATGACACATAAAAACCTCCTGAATTTCCATTAAGCCTTTTAATTCTGCAACTGACTCTCTATCATTTTTCATAAAGTCTTCACACATATTTGATTTAAATGTGTTTCACAAAGATAATGCATCAGGTACATTATCAAATATGCAAATGAATGCAAACTGTTCCCTCATCTGCATTGTCACTTGACATATTGCTGCTTCTTCTAGACATCTCTCCCATTCAGTATCATCTGCAATGAAGTTTCTATGTCGCGCAGCTAATTGAAAGGTATCATAAACTATGTCATTCACTGTGAGTACATTTTCAAAGCTTTGGGCACCAGGAACATTTAAAAGGAGTACAGTAATCTTAAACTGAAATGTTCAATGTCTTTTGGACTAATGGTATAAATTCTGGGGATAATTTTATTACCACTCCTTTTTCTTTTTCGCCATTCCCCATTTATGAAAGCATAATGATATGGAATCTCAATGTATAAGAATTCCCTTGCCTCACTGTCGTTGTAATTTAATGTAACCCAAGCAGTAAGTGTCATTTCTCTAAGTTCATTTTGGGCAACAGCATTTCTTTCATTCCCAGCATTAAAGTAAATGAATTGTCTTTGTGGTAAATGTACAGCTAATCAATTGACGGCATGTGAGTGATCATGCATTTAAAATTTTAGAAGTTGCCACATTTGTTTTGTGCACTTTGCACAACTACAGTAGCTGCATCATATCCTTTGTAAATATATTTGTAGACATATTTTATGCATTTGATAGAAGTGCAAGCTTCAACATTTATGTGTGCATTGTACTTCATCAGCAAATGTGGATTATATGGAACCACATATCTATTATCTACAATTTTTTTGTCCTTCTCTTCTTCTATATAAAGGGTAACCATCACAATTTATGTTTCCTCTTTAAATTCTTTTGGGAATTCTTTTGTGCATTTGTGCTTTTCATACATGATGACTGCAGATTTATATCTCCACATAGGCCATGAATCATGTGATGTGTAACAATTTCATAAAGATTGGAATGTTTATCAGGAATTTAGTTTATCTTTTTCCTGAAGGATTAAAAGTATATGTGCATAGGAAAGTCCTCTTTTTTGAAATGCATAAGTATAAACATAAGCCACACATTTACCAAATAACTGTGCAATGGTTATGTCATATGTTAATGCTGATAGTTTTAGTTTGAAAACTCTAGCCACTAAATCTGGTCTATCCGAAACACTTTGTCCAGCTTTCAAATTATCCACAATCTCTGGCCATTGAGGATTACATATAAATGTAATAAATAAATCTGGTTTGCCAAATTTAGTAACTGTAGCCATCACATCATTGTATCTTTCTCTCATATTGCGAAGAGATCCTTGGAAACAGGGCTGTGGAGTCGGAGTCAAGGAGTCGTAGTCGGAGGAAATTTCGGGTACCTGGAGTCGGAGTCGGAGTCGACAAAAAAAAACAGACTCCGACTCCTACTAAATTTAGATTGGAATTTAAAAAAAAACAAGTTTAAATATCCCAATTTAAAAAAAGTTATAGTTAATGACTTCTCTACCGTAAGAATAAAGATCCATGTATGCAGTGCCTCACCTAACCGCTAAACGAACACTTTAAGTGACCGTGAAAAAGTATGCTTTTCATGTGCTTCACTTTATGCTACGCAACGCACAATTCGGAGCACCAATACTTATACATTTATTTTCCCTTGTTGTTTACAACTTATTTTTACGGCTCAACAAGGTTTTCAATACCTCGTTGGTAGAAATCATTTGGACTTAAAAAATGTATCCAACCAAGCTCAGAACAGCTTCTTGGATTCAACTGTAAGTGTTTATATTTGTTTTAAAACCTGCATGCCTGCTTGTTTGTATGAGGGAAGACATGTGTACATTAATACAGAGGAGTCGGAGTCAGAAGTACACAAAACTGAGGAGTCGGAGTCGGAGTCGGAGTCAGAAGTACACAAAACTGAGGAGTCTGAGTTGGAGTCAAAAGTACACAAAACTGAGGAGTCGGAGTCGGAGTTGGAGTTGGAACATTTATCTACCGACTCCACAGCCCTGCTTGGAAAGAAGATTAATTACCTTACACAACTTAGTAATTAATAAATATGTTAAAAAGGAGAGGACCTAATACTAAACCCTGAGGAACCACACTTACCACATTAGTCCAATCAGAGTATGTTCCATTTACCACAACCCTTTGCTTCCTGTCTTTTAGCCAGCTCTCAATCCATGAGCAGATATTTACTGCAATTCCTGTATCCTTTAGTTTGCACAATAGTCTTCCATATGGCACTGTATCAAAAGCCTTTGCAAAATGTAAAATGACTACATCTACTGAGTTGCCTTGATCCAGGTTCCTACTCACCTCCTCATAGAAACGAATTAGATTTGTTTGACATGACCTATCCCTCATAAATCCATGTTGACTCCTACTTATAATCCTATTCAAATAGACATATTCTTATATACTATCCCTTATTAACCTTTCTAAAAGCTTTCCCACTACAGAAGTGAGGCTCACTGGTCTATAATTCACTGGATTTGCTCCCTTTTTAAATATAGGTATTGTGAAGCCCGCTCAATTTGGGGGGCTACGCTCACCCCAATTCTCTCTCTCTCTACAGGTCGCAACTTTTTGTTCAGATCTTGACACCAGCAGACACTTCAGATGAAAGCATAATTTCTGAATAGACAGGCACCATCAGACCCCTTTTCTTAGGATCTAAGTATCGCACTCCATGTACCTTTGATTAGTACAAGAAGACTCCAACACCACCTTTGTTTAGTGTGTCCAAAATCAAACTGGGACTTCTTTATTGTTACAAAGATATCTCCAAAAACAGAAAGATGACACAAAACACAAAAGACTCCCCCTCAGTTCTAGCCCATCCTCCTGGGCAAAAAGCTTGCTACCCCCCTAACCCACATGGCTTTCTTGTTCTCATTACACATTTTTTTCTCCTCTTAAAGAGCTATAAAACTAGCTCCCCCCTTCATCATCACACCAGAGCCTACACACGTGGCCGATTGCAGGGCCATATCAATTCTTTAAAATCTTTAACCCTTTGTCACATAAGTGACTGCATTAACTTTATTATTTAAGCATAGCCCACTATCCTATTTCTAACACAGATACAGTATTCCAATGTTAATAAATGACAGCACCACATCCACCCACCACATCCATGTTACAACTACATGTATGCACCACACCCATGATACAACTGCCAAGCAAGTCGCCAGCACCCTCCAAACACACATATAAAAACCGATTAACCCCAAACAGTCCAGTGGGCCCTTCTGTTCATAACAGGTATCACCTCTGCTTTTCGACAGTCATCTGGTAGCGACTTAGAGTTGAATGAATAAAAAAAATATATATAATGGTTTGGCTATTACAGAACCCAGTTCCCTCAGTACCCATGAATGTATTCAATTAGGACCTGGGGCTTTATTAACCTTTATTTTTTTCAACCTCTTTTAGATTTCTTCCTGCGTTAACTAATTATTAGACGAAGGTAGTGTAGCACCATGATGTTGCAGTGTACCAACCACTGGTACCTCCCTTGTGTATACCGAAGAAAAAAAACTATTTAGCTCATCTGCCTTATCCTGGTAACTAATTATCAGACTGTGTCCCATTATAATGTTCCTATAGCTTCCTTCCTGACCTTCTTCCCATTAATATATTTATACACATGTTTAGGGTTAGTCTTACTCTCTTACATATAACTTGCCATTTTCCAGTCTAATAGCACTTTTGCTGCCTTGGTGATTTCCTTGTACTCCTGTAAGGCAGTCTCTGTCCCCTCTTGTGTGTATAATATAAATGTCTGTTTTTTACTCCGCATCTTGATCTTTAAATCATTGTTAAGCCACAATGGATGGGATTTACTCCTTTACTTTTATACCCACATGGTATATGCCGATGTGTATGTATATTTAGTAAGGATTTGAACAATGCCCATTTATGTTCAGTATTTTTACCCATCAGTTCTTTGTCCCAGTCTATATGTTGTATTGCTGCCTTTAGACCGTTAAAACCTGCCCTTTTAAGAGATTTAAACAGTTACAGTTTTGTTTTTTTACTTCAATCTCAAATGAGACTGTGTTGGGATCACTGTTTCCCAAAGGTTGCCCTATTTCCACATTTGATACTATATCAATATTATTTGTGATGACTAAGTCCAAGATAGCCTCATTTCTAGTAGGCTCTTGTATAACCTGGGCCAGATAATGATCCCTGAATGTACTCAAGAACCTGCTCCCCTTAGATGAACTGCTGGTCTCATTTATCCAGTTTATTTCAGGGTAATTATAATCTCCCATTATTAGAACTTGCCCGTGCTTAGCTGCATTTTCAATCTGTAACAATAATTGTATTTCCTCACTTTCAGCTATATTTGGGGGTTTATAGCATACTCCTACTAATATTCTTTTGGAATTTGCTGCTCCGCTATTTAACTTTACCCACAAACATTAAGCTTTATCACTAGGTCCACCATAAATATCTTCTCTGACTATAAGCTTAAATTCAGGCTTAACATTCAGACAAATCCCTCTTCCTCTTTTACCATTGCCCCTATCTTTCCTAAATAGGTTATAACCATCCGGATTAACAGTCCAGTCTTGAGATGCCTATTAAATCGGTAATGCCTATTAAATCCCATTTTTCGTTAATTGCCAATAATTCTAGCTCTCCCATTTTTTCCTGGCAAGCTTTTGGCATTAGCGAGCATACACCTTATGTTATGAGTTTGTAGTTTTGAGGTGCCTGCCTCTGTACTTGAGTTACATAGTAATACCTCCCTATTGACTATACTAACCCTCCCCACCTTCTCCTCCATGAATAGTTAATTCATCCCTTATCCCCTCTACACTTTCTACCCCTTTACATTCATCTAGTCCCTCCACCCCACCCCACCCCACCTACTAGTTTTAAAGCTCCTCCAGCCTTACTACCATCCTTTCCTCTAGCACAAAAGCTCCCTCCTCATTATGGTGCAATCCATCCCTACTATAGAGATTGTATCAAAGTCAGAAGTCAGCCCAGTGCTCTATAAACCCAAACCCCTCCTTAGTGCACCAAATTTTTAGCCATGCATTAACCTCCCTAATCTCCTTCTGTCTCCTTGGGCTAGCACGTGGCACTGGTAGTATCTCAGAAAATACTACCTTGAAGGTCCTTGCTTTAAGCTTATTCTCTAGTTCTCTAAAATCATTCTTTAGGACACTCTATCTTCCACTAACTTTGTCATTGGTACCAATATGTATCAAGACCACTGGTTCATTTCCAGCCCCTCCCAATCATTTGTGTACCTGATTCATAACATGCCGAACCCGAGCAACCGTGAGACAGCAAACTGCTCGATTGCTGGGATCTGGGTGACAAATCACCCTGTCTACCTTCCTAATAATAGAGTCTCCTACCACCAAAACCTGTCTGTTGCTCTGCCTATGCTGCCCTCCCACTCCTCCAGTAGAACTGTTCTCCCGGCTGTTACAGGGAACAGCTCTATCTGGCATTGCCATTCCAGAATGGACATCTCCAATAGTTTCACTCAATCTGACAAATCTGTTGGTGTTTGCCAAATTAAAATTGGCCTGCATCCTACTCCTTAACCCCCTCTGCTTCCCTTGTAACTGTAACCCAGCTACCTCACTGGACATTCTCAGTAGCCCCATCTCCACCCTCCATGCTAGGCCCAGCAAAACTATGCTCCCTTTCAAGTGGAATGTCAGTAAGTGCTACAATTCTCATCTCCAGTGCTCCAATTTGAGCTTCCAGAGAAGCAACATGCTCACACCTGCCACGGAGATATGGACCCTGGATCATCTGTTCCAGCAGTGCATACATATGACAGGATGTACATTAATTGAGGTTGCCACTGGACTGACTCATAATTATTGTCTATAAAATTTCAGGGGGAAAAACAAACAAACAATAATAACACAGGCCAAACCACACCCACTCTCCTCTGGATTACAGACCAGTAGACAGAAAAACACCCTTTAGCTTCCTGCACTGAATCCCAGAGAGATTCATATGGTAAAAATATTTGCACTTTATCCTCATGATCAAACCTTGCAATTAACAATTTGGTGTTGTAGAAAACATAACCACAATCCCAACATTTTACTCCAAAACCCAGTCATGATACCAAAACACAGAGGCCTCTGATTATTTTCTTATCAGATTTTATTTGGACAGGCGTAGGTCAGCAACAATTAACCATCTAAAATGTCTGCTACCGACTGAACACAAAACATAAACAACACAAGTATTTAATGTATTTCCCACATATAGGAAATGGTAAATCCCACCAATACCCATCGTTAAACAATTATTTATATTAGTGAAACAAATTTTTTCTCTTGTGTAAGTTTCAGAACATGCAAATGGTGTTTATCCTGTGTGAGTTCTCATGTGTCGCTTGAGAAGTGAGGCCCGACTGAAACGTTTCCCACATTCAGAACAAGGAAAAGGTTTCTCTCCTGTATGAGTCATCTTATGGCTATTTAGATGTGAAAGATGACGGAAACATTTCCCGCATTCAGAACATGGAAAAGGTTTTTCTCCTGTATGAGTCATCTTATGTTTATTAAGATCTGAGGCCTGACTGAAACATTTCCCACACTCAGAACATGGAAAAGGTTTTTCTCCTGTATGAGTCCTCTTATGGCTATTAAGATTTGAGAGATGATTGAAACATTTCCCACACTCAGAACATGGAAATGGTTTTTCTCCTGTATGAGTCATCTTATGTTTATTAAGATCTGAGACAAGACTGAAACATTTCCCACACTCAGAACATGGAAAAGGTTTTTCTCCTGTATGAGTCATCTTATGTTTATTAAGATCTGAGGCGTGACTGAAACATTTCCCACACTCAGAACATGGAAAAGGTTTCTCTCCTGTATGAGTCTTCTTATGTTTATTAAGATCTGAGACACGACTGCAACATTTCCCACACTCAGAACATGGAAAAGGTTTTTCTCCTGTATGAGTCATCTTATGTTTATTAAGATCAGAGGCCTGCCGGAAACATTTCCCACACTCAGAACATGGAAAAGGTTTTTCTCCTGTATGAGTCATCTTATGTTTATTAAGATCTGAGACACGACTGAAACATTTCCCACACTCAGAACATGGAAAAGGTTTTTCTCCTGTATGAGTCCTCTTATGGATATTAAGACGTGAGGCCCAATTGAAACATTTCCCACATTCAGAACATGCAAATGTTTTTTCTACTATATGACAAACATGGTCTTCTCCAAGGGTATTCCAAATCTCGGATCCATCTGTTGGAAACAAAAGCACCAGAAGTAAATCCTTACTTAGTATATACCTATTATAGCAACTATAATGGTGTGGAGTGAGGTAAATGGGGTGAATGTATGTATAGAGTCCATAGAGTGCATCACTGGATAATGGGAGCACAATAAGCAGTCATGTACAGTTGGTGTATTTACTAATAGAGGGAGTGAAGCAAGTGGGTGAATGTACGTGAAAATTCCATAGCGAGTGAGTTAAGTGGGGTGAATGTACGTGTAGAGTCCATAGGGAGTGAGGCCAGTGGGTGAATGTACGTGTAGAGTCCATAGGGAGTGAGGCCAGTGGGTGAATGTACGTGTAGAGTCCATAAGGAGTGAGGCAAGTGGGTGAATGTATGTGTAGAGTCCATAGGGAGTGAGGTAAGTGGGGTGAATGTACGTGTAGAGTCCATAGGGAGTGATGTAAGTGGGGTTAATGTACGTGTAGAGCCCATAGGGAGTGAGGCTAGTGGGTGAATGTACTGTATGTGTAGAGTCCATAGAGTGCATCACTGGATGATGGGAGCACACAGGAGGCCGTCACTTACAGTTGGTGTAGTTACAAATATATATGGAGTGAGGTAAGTGGGACGCATGTAATTGTAGAGTCCATAGGGATTGAGGTAAGTGGGGTGAATGTACGTGTAGAGCCCTTAGCGAGTGAGGCAAGTGGGGTGAATGTACATGTAGAGTCCATAGAGAGTGAGGTAAGTGGGGTGAATGTACATGTAGAGTACATAGGGAGTGAGGTAAGTGGGGTCAATGTACATGTAGAGTCCATAGAGAGTGTGGTAAGTGGGGTGGATGTATGTGTAGAGTCCATAGAGTGCATCACTGGATGATGGTAGCACACAGGAGGGCGTCACTTACAGTTGGTGTAGTTACCAATATATGGAGTGAGATAAGTGGGATGCATGTAATTGTAGAGTCCATAGGGAGCATCTGTGCGCAAGACGTTCTGAGCTCACAGTTTAATAGCAAATAATAATAAATAATTTCTTAAACTTGGGGCTTATTGTGCTATTTATACAGATCTGTATTACATGTTACTTATAATATATTACTATAATATTCCTGTATCACTCAGAGCATGGACACAAATACATTATTATTATTATTGTTATCACTCACCTGTACAGGGATCTGAATGGGTTCCCATCTGGTGAATAGACTTCTCATCTCTCTCACTATATAAGTCAGGATATAGATCTCCATCTTGGGGTCCTGTTAGTCACAAGAGAGAGAAGCCTCTGGGTTTGTACAGATTTACACAACTATCTGACATAAATATTATACAGAAACAGCTCCCGGGTGTAAATATACAGTCCGAGGGGGTCATAGTTTTACTAATTATCAGTTTATAACTAATGTGAGAATCTCTGTGTATGAAAAAAAACAATAAACTGATTTAATAAGTTGGACAATATTATTATTACATTTATCCCGTACATTTGGATCTGTTAGAAACAGCCTGTTATAGACTGATATTAGTAATTATTGACAAATATTAAGTGATACTATCGACTTGCCCGTCAAAAATGACGGCAATAAAATTGTAATGCTGGGAATGCTGGTTGCCGCACAATGTGAGTCTCTGGCCCTCTTAACCTTTTTGTTATGTAGAAAGAAATACAACAATTATAATATTTATTTTTTATTTTTTTATCATTTCAACAACTGGTAAACAATCATTTTTTAACAATGTAAACCTTTTTAATTGTCATGTATGCTGGAATAATCTAACAATGGATGAGGTTGTATTAATACATAAGGTTTTGCAACATCGGTCAACCATTTTTTTTTTAACAATCCTAACATTTGTAATTCTGAGATATGCACGAGTAGCATAACAACAGGTCAGCTTAGTACCAATGAGTAGATGAAGCCATGACAGAAAGCTCTGTAACATGCAGCTTGTGTCCTGGTAACGCCCATAGGTTGGATCCAGAGGACGGCAAACGGTAAACCCCCCATGGAAACTTAGCCAATTGTGGGGGGGGGGGGGGATTCCTTCCTGACCCCATTAACTGGTGATCGGATTAGTCCCTGGAGCAATACTCTCTACTTAATTATACATTTCAATTTAGCAAGAAATAATCATCCTCCTACTGACATTAACCCTTAATTATAAACAATAAAACATTTTTACAACCTTGCAAAATACAATATTAACAGTGCAAACATTAACATAAGGTAATAACATTTAAACTTAATTTTTACGATCCCCCCATTCTGATCTCTCCCCCTCCCCCCAAGTCCCTCATTCTGATCTCCCCCCAAGTCCCCCTTTCTGATCCACCATTCTGCTACCTCTCCCCCCCAGGTCCCCCCATAGGTTTGTATGAACTCTTCGTGCATTTTAAGTGGTAACTACACTAATCCACATTAAGTAACTGTGTGCGTCTTCCCGCCTTGATGGAAGGCAGAGTCTATTCAGTGTCAGAAGGAGGATAGGAGAGACTGCGGTGTAATCCAGAGCGTGGCTCATGGTTACCGATTTAGGTACTGAAATTTAACCCTGAGTTAAATATCCCGCTCGAATGGTGATTCACCATCATAATTTTTAAAGACCACGGCAACCTCATTTGCTGTTGGGAAATTATACCGTCTTTGATCGGTATGGCGATCTCTTTTGAGAACCATATTTACTCTTGGCATTGGCAATTGATGTCTTTGCGCATGTGCCTGTTGTTCTTTTGCAACCTCTGCTAATTGTTTGTATGCTTGACTATATGGGTGGTTCGCCATAATGTTATCCAGCTGTTCAAAGACTATGGGTAAGCATTGTTTATTTTCAGGAAGCGTCATTCGTTGTTCAACAGCTTCCATTGTACTGAGTACATATAACTGTGCAAATTTCCTTTGCTCTCATGCTTCTGGGTGTAAATGTGAAATCTGGTGGTAAATTTATCCTTGTACTTTAAAACAGTAAGGACTAATGTTGCACCCATTGAAGCAAATGAAATTGCACTGTTATAAGACCTAATGTTTTTTTTTTTTAATTGGTGTAATTTGGAAATTTTGGATCACTCATTATACTTTCTAAATATTCTGGAAATGTGTGTCTTACCTTTCCTTTCTGACAGCAACTAATAAACTCTCCATCAGTTGGTCTTTCCTTTAGAAAAAGATAGGCCCCACAAAACTGACAAACCACATTCATTAATCCACAATAATGAGTGTGTACTGTTAGTGCTGTAAATAAAAGACTATCGTGGACTTCCTCAACATAGATATAACTACAACTTTCTATATGTACATTAGTGTCATGTATATGAACATTGGTTTCATGAGGCAATATTGGGTCATAAGGCAATGTTTTACAGACATTTTTTGTTTACTTTTTCTTTTCTTTGAGGCTCCATCAGACTCAGTTTGTCCCTTTTTACTCATTTTTCTATTATTTAGAAGTCTCTGTCGGTCTTCTTCTCTTAAGCGTGCAAAGTCTCAGGGGACTGTCCATCTTTGCTTCTGTTCCCTTGCCATTCTTCTTTTATGTTCATTCTTGTCTTCTGCGTTGTCCGCCATTGTAATCTGTAATTGTAAATACAAGTGTAAGATATATATATATTTTTTTTATTGTACATATTGTTTTTACCTGCCATCAATGCAAAACCTAAATAGCAGTAATGAATCAATAAAATTACTTGAAATTTGTTTTCAATGTTTTAATTAGATGAATTAATCAATCAATGTGTTATTTTTAATTGGCATACATGAAAACCTAAAGAGCTAAGCATATATATATTGATAAATAAAATAAGGTTAAATGTTTTTAAATTATTTTTTATAATTAATTATGAAGTAATTAATAAATGTTAATGAAATAATCAAAAAGTGTCATCAATGCAAAACATAAACAGGTAATCATGTTTTCCTAAAGAAGGGCAAACACAAAGAGTTATGAGCAAACTATAGATTGGCCTGAAAAAGATTTGTAAATTTTGATTCAATTAATTAGTTAATTAATCAATAAATCAAGTTATGAGGTGTAATTTGCATTCACTAAAACATAAATGGCTAAGCATATATGTATTCATACATTTTTTGTTTTTTTGTTTTTTAAATTATTAATTAATAATTAATTAATAAAATAATATACATTAATTAATTAATCAATAACTGTCATCAATGCAAAAAAAAAAGACTTAATCCTGTTTTCCTAAAGAAGGTCATCATTAAATCATATACCTGTCAAGTTGATCTTATAGCAGATCAAATCCTGCAGCGCTCACTCTCTGTCTTCAGGCAGCTGCAGAGACGAGGAAACTGTAAAATAACATGAAAATCATTTTTAATATTTGGATTCAATTAATTCATTAATCATTGAAAGTATCCTGTTTAATTGGCATACATGCAAAACGTAAAGGCCTAATTATCAATATATTCATACGTAAATACAGTATAAAATATTAAATGTAGCACGTGTCAGAATATAATAAACTGATTCGAAATATTTAAGTGCTTAGAGGGTCCTATCCCTGTCAGGCAATGAGCAGGAACAGAGATATATAAGTGCAGTGTAAAATGTACGTAATTTTGGGCGAGTGTAAAATGTTTTTTTTTTTTTTTCTGTAATTATTAATAATTAATAGTTAATCAATCAATGTACGTTAATGAGCAGTACTCCAGATATCTAAATGCAATATGAAATATTTTTTTTATTGCAGTGTAAAATAGGCACAATTTTTTATAATGACTATCAATTAATGATTCATTAATAAATGAATTTACGTAAATTAATTAATTAATAACTGTCATCAATCCAAAACAAAAAGCCTTAATCCTTTTCTCCTAAAAAAGAGCATCATTTAATAATATACCTGTAAAGATGATCATATTGCAGATGAAATGCTTCAAACGTCGCTCTGTGTATTCAGTCAGCTGCAGAGATGATCAAACTGTGAAATGACATGAAAAGCATTTTTAATGTTTGATTGCAATTAATTAATTAATCATTAAGAGTATCATGTTTAATTGGCATACATGCAAAAACATAAAGGCCTAACCATTGATATATTCAAAAATAAATGTAGTATAAAATATCAAATGTAGCAGGTGTCATAATATAATAAACCGATTAAAATATTTAACTGCTTTGAAGGTCCTATCCCTTTCAGGCAATGAGCAGCAACACAGATATATAAGTGCACTATAAAATGTACATATTTTTTGGGCCAGTTTAAAATGTTTGTTTTTTTTGATAATCATTACTAATTAATAAATGAATAAACATTAATAATTAATCAATAAATCTATTAGAAAGAGCTCAGCATTAATATATTCATAAAGTAAAGGCAGTCAAAAATATACAATTTTTTTATAATGATTATAATAATTAATAAACATTAATAATTAACTAATTAATCAATGAATATATTTGAAAGCGGTAAGCATTAATGTATTCATAAAGTAAAGGCAGTGTAAAATATAGGATTGTGCATTTTTTTTTATAATAATTTTTTTTTTTTTTTAATAATTAATTAATAAATTAAAATACTTTACCTATTTATAATTAATAGCCAGCAATCAATATCCTGAAGAGCTAATAATCTCTTTGGATTTTCCGGCAGCAGAAAATGTCCAGTCAGACTGTCATCACCTGAGGAGAAAGTGTCAGCAATGTGCCAAGTGTGCCCTATATATAGGCTGCGTGTGCGAGACAAAACTGTTGGTTTAGGCGGGAAAGCCACTATTTCAGAATCGTAATGTTTTGATTTGCAACGTTGTGTTGTAAAATGGTGGTGATATTCTATGTGTTATTCGCCTCACAAGAAATTTTCCGTGCTCCTAACACAGTTTTTGTACCTTGTACGTCCCTGGCAAAGTCGTACGTGCCTAGCAGTGTTTTGCACGGTTCTGGCCGTGCAGCCTCGTTTTCACTTTTTTTTCTTGCTTTGCCGATATTTGAGTGCCGAAACTCTGCAAATCCGGCTTAAATTCCTGTATAACCTCACTCCCAGACATCCTGGCTGCCCCCCTGTGCTGTGTGTGAGTGTTTTTTATTTTTATTGTGGGGGATTTTTGTGTGTTTTTTTTTTCGTGTTTTTCCATTTGATGCGGTTTGGCCGTTAACATTGTATTTTTCCGAGCTCAGAGGTTTTTTTGCTAAGGGATTCCAAGGTCGCAATTTTTTCTTTTTTCTAAGTCCCGCGTCCTTCAACTGCTTGAAGCCAAAGTCCTGTGTTTTCGTTGGCGCTCATTTTGGCTAAGTCACACATTTTTCAATGCCTCAACTGCTTGCGAGTCCCGCGAGGCTGGCAGGCAATAAGCACCTTCGGCGGTCATTGCTTAAGTCGCGCGAGCTCGGAAGACTTCTGTGGCTCGCGTGACTACAAATCGCAGTTTGACATTATATGTGATATCCTCCCCCTTATCGAGCTCTCTGAGCCATACATTACTATAATGAGCTGCACAAACAATGCTGTATATCGCAGGAATTATGTACTATAGAGATAAACAGCTAATCCTTAAGGTGACATTATGTCATTACAGAATGTATTATTAATGTTCTTATTTTACATGAATTCCTCACCTTCCCTGATATTCCCAGGACTCTCCTCCTCCTTCACCTGCTGCTGATCTCTTATATTCAGCTCTTCTTGTTCCACCTTGGAGACAACTGGAGGCCTCACATCTAAAGTTCCTACAGATATATAAACAGATTATAGACTTTAACCATTGTAATTATTCAAAAGCAATCTAGTGTTTGTGTCTTAAACATGATTTTAATCCTTTATTTGAAAGATCTACAAAGACAGAAACTACCAAATGTTATTATTTTGTATGAACAGAAGACCAGATATTGTCATTGTGTATAAAATCGCCTTTATCATGAGCTGCGATGTGTGTAAAACTTCTTGGGTGAGAAAAGAAGGATAAATACACCTCAATAAGGACTGAAGTAAGGGATAATTACCAATAAGATATCACTCACCTTCACGGATATTTACAGGAAATTCTTCCTCTTTAATCTCACGGGGACTCCTCATATTTGTCTCCTTCTTGATCTAAACTGATGGTGTCACTTTGTCACTGGCCAAAAAACCATGAGATGGTCACACGCTGGGGTTTGTTACGTCTTTATGGTAAGAACAAATAAACATGAGATGGTCACATGCTGGGATTTGTTACACGTCTTTATGGTCAGTACAAATAAACATGAGATGGTCACACGCTGGGATTTGTTACACGTCTTTATGGTCAGTACAAATAGACATGAGATGGTCACACGCTGGGATTTGTTACACGTCTTTATGGTCAGTACAAATAAACATGAGATGGTCACACGCTGGGATTTGTTACATGTCTTTATGGTCTGTACAAATAAACATGAGAAGGTCACACGCTGGGATTTGTTACACGTCTTTATGGTCAGTACAAATAAACATGAGACAGTCACACGCTGGGATTTGTTATACATCTTTATGGTCAGTACAAATAAACATGAGACAGTCACACGCTGGGATTTGTTACATGTATTTATTGTCAGTACAAATAAACGTGAGACGGTCACACATGGGATGCTTTAATTTCGGAATAATATTGTTCCTGGGACTCAAGCGGTTAATACATACCATGAAACCAACATGGACTAAAACGGATTCTTTAATGCATTAAATAGAGTGCTATAGTGATTGATTGCGAGCCTTAAGGGCAAACATTACTCATTTGCTCCTATTAATGCTTAGCCTCCCAGTACAGGTTACGTAAGTAAATTACGGGTTTGCTTAAGTATTGCAGGACGATATGATCACACCCCCTGAAACGCTACTTAAAAATACATGGTTTACGAGTGGAGACTGGGAGAAGTAAATTGCTGGCTTGCAGTGATAGAATAAATCTAAACATTTAGAAAAAAAATCACCTGCAGCAGAATGTATGAGGTAGAGGCATCTGCAAGCTTCTAATAGGATAAGGCTTTTTGTCAGTGGTTCAACCAACTTCACATTTCAAGCAGCTGAAAAAAACTTTTTTCATATTAAACCATTTGTTTTGTCCATGGTCCATTATCGTTGGAGAGAAGATCACAACAGGTTTTACTACTATATCATCTATCTTATCTCTTTTACTTTCCTGTCGCTCTTCTACCTCGATGTCTCTCCTCTTTTACTCCTTAGGAGAGAAGCTCTGAGGCTCACGTCTTCAGTAAATTTTCTTAGGTGCCAAACCATCTTTTGTACTAAAAAACCTCCCAATTCCTTGATTCTTCCACTAATTGTGAAATAATATTCTGTAAAAGTTGGATTATTGGTTCTACTCCTCTCTTTAAGGCCAAATTCAGTGCATTTGGAACAGGCTTCAGATTTAACAATCTATCTGAGGCTGTAATTTTTTCTGGTTTCAAGAGTTTGCTTTTAAAATTTGTGATGAAATTGCCTATTCCAGCACAGTCGAAAAATGTTTCTTGAATTATATTTTTAATAATTTCAATTGGAGTGAAATTTAGAAAAACACTTTCCTTTGCCGTCCTATCTCTATGTTAGGTAAGTTATTGAACCTTTGGTCGGGGTCATTAACCCTTTCTTTCTCAGCCCCTTCTTCTGTCATTGATTTGTTTTCTAAATTAATAATTTCTATTTCCTTTTCTCAGGTGTTATTTCACTGTACTTTCATTTTCTTTCTCATATTTTATTTCTTTGCTCGTCCAATTTATCTCTCATTGTCTACTGTCTTTCTATCATTTAACTCTCAGTAGGCTTAATATTATCTTTGGTACTTGATGATGTCTTTATAATCTTTAATTTCCTAAATTAGACTTAATCTGCCATTTGTATTGTTTATCCGAGTTTCCGTAACATACTCTTTCTGTGGCTCATAGTGATGACTGATTTTTGGAGCCAGGGTGGGACATCCCTGAACCCCACAAACATGGGCCCTTTTATGGCCCGAGGTCATACTGGCAAAGCTCCCAGAACTCATGGACTCTGGTTTTGGGACCCTAGTGATTGCCAACTCTGGGACTATGTAATGATGGTCATTACGTGAGTATGTTGTTTTATCGGGCAGGAATTATTATATGTTTGTAAAAACGTCCTGGACAATGGGACTTTGTGGTTATCACAATTTCATGGACTTGGGGATTGGGAGGGATAAGACTGTGTGTTTTTTGTTTATTGCAATGTAATGTCTACTATTTATGTGTTGTATAAAATGTTGTGATGTTTGGGACACTAGGATGGGGACTACGGGCCAGAATATATCATGTCGGGCTCCTATTCATGGTCGCTAGTAGCTAACAAGGACCTGTGAACAGAAATACATTTTCTGTCTTCTGCAATATTGTGTACAGCCACCATGTTGTTTAGGGGACTCCATTGTGATTCATATTTCTGGTCACAGAGGACCCCCAGACATTCTGTCTTCTAAGAGCCTTGATCTAATCTTATCTTATTACCCCTACTGTGAAGCAGAACATTGGCTCCTTAGTCTCCTGGGGGGTTAAGTTGTCAGAAGGGAGCATAGAGAGAGAGAGAGACTACAATAGGAGTGTGACACAATAGGGTCGGGGTAGGTTTTTATTAACTCCGTGGTAAATATACTTTGATATGTAGCATAAATCGTAACCTAATGTTTATACAAGAATATAATTATAGATCACTAGGATGTCACGCCGTTGCATTGGTGTAGCTATGGGGTAACACTAAGTCTTGTTACTAAGTTTAGAGGGACATATACCTGACCAGACTTGGTGTCTCCACTATTATTCAGGGCGATAACCCCTTAAAGAGCAATAGAGCGTTAATCCAAGAACATGGAAGCTGGCTCCTATCCTGCAGGGGGTGATTAGTAAGGATGACATCACTTGAGTGACAGGTCCTCCATGTGGCTCAGGTAAATAGCCCTGGTAATTGGACCAGGCTATCTTTATTATTTTTTGCTGATCCCAATTAAAGGGACTAAGATCCAGATGACATTGGTGGTTCTGTTGATCCTAACTCCCTGATCTCCAGGACTGATGGAGGTGTTCCTAAATAAGCATGCTGGGTGTTGAGATGACCCAAACTCTCAATATCCAAGGGTGTTCCTGTAGAAGAAGGCAGGAGGTTTTGGGGTGAACGTGGTCCCCTCCCCTCTGTGTCGTGACACTCACCCCATAGAACACCTATCTAAAATGTTATACCATTCCATTAGGAACTAATTATTATCCTGATCAAAATGTATATCTTCAAAAATATGAAGTCCTCTTGGAATCGTATGATCTTTGATATCATTCTAAGGTAATAATGCCCCATTTCAGGTTCATTTCAGTTATTTAGGATCTTTGAAGCTATTCCTACAAATGTAACAAAACCAAACTTCTTAAGACTAGGTGTTGTTTGATCCATTCCTCTTACTGGCATAACTTTTCACTCTCACTGTTTCTCGCATGCTGGACCCCGGCTGTCACATAATAATAAATCATAAATGAAAATGAAGTCCACAGAGAGTGTCTAACAAGTATTCCCTGGCACTACCTAACATTCCTTATTAATAAAAGACAAAGAAATGTGTAGCACCTCAAGTATTCTGCTGCAGAAAGGTTTTAAACTCTATACACAATGATTGTGACACATTCTGCTAAATGAGATGGAATAGGTCAACAAGGCCTCGGGTCATTGCACCATATCCACCATTGTCTGACATTGTTCCATATATCTCAAAACCTTCAATCAGACATTTTGGGCACTGGAGTGGAATGTCCCACAATGCTACACCCACCCAGAAACACAAAGAGCGTTATCTTTTTGTTCTCTTCTTGTGTGTCACAAACCCCAGGACTCTCGGCCTCTTCAGTCTGCCAACTGGTCCTTGATGGACACAAACCATGTAGGTATTATAATGACCGTAAAGACAACCCTAAAAGCACTATGTCACTGTGAGTGTGAGGGTACGACTAAGGTCTCATTGTTTGAAATGTTACTGATGTTTCTCCAATCCCTGGTTATGTGCCTTGAAGCCCCCCCAACAAGAAACCTTTCCACTGGGTCACCCAAGCCTAGAGCGCTTTGGGTATATTTTATGGGATATATACGGATCTGATTAAGTCATCAAGTATTGTTACTACAATGTCAGACAATATTTGTTACTCTTTGTTTCCCTATCTATCTATATGTATATCCCTCTCTAGCAAGATAGATAGATATAATCAAGTAAGAAGTCATTTATTCCGAGATAACTCAGCCCTACCACAACCTATAAATATATACATTAAATGTAAGGACACATAAACACCATCCCACCACACTCAGACATGATAGATAGATAGATAGATAGATACATAGATCCCAGTATACTCTCACAGCTCCAGTCACATCTTTTTGTGTAAATTGGATCCCATGTTTGTTTTATTCAACTCCATTTAGATGTGTCAGACAGTGGGTATAATACACCACACACACACATTACAGGACAGAAATAATATCCCAATTATCCTGACCAATGAAATAATTAGACCAGAGGTGACATCAGGTTGCTAGGCAGATTAATACACTAATACATATTCAGTCTGATACAGTTGTATGTGAGAGTGAGACAGATTTATACCCACAGTGTTACCATGGAAACCGGATTATAATATAACCAAGGAAGAGTGTAAAATACTGCAAGATTTGGGAAAAAGCGAGGTTATCATAAAGCCCGCAGATAAAGGCGAAACATAGTCAATAAAATTTGAAGCCTTGGCAATGCTGTTTGCCACACAATGTGAAGGTTTTTGTACTGTGAGGACCTTCGGCGCTCATTTCGAGCCTCTCCTCTGAGCAGCCTCTGCGCTCATCACAAAGACAAATACATATGGGAGCGCATGGCGAGGCCCACAATGGGAACCAAAGGCCAAAGGCGCTTATTGGCTTGCAGAGAGGAGAGGGACGGAGAGAGGAGACAAGAGGGAGCGCATGGCGAGGATCACAGGAAAGAGAGAGAAGGAGAAGAGGGAGGGAGAGGACACAGAAGGAGGGAAGGAGAGAGAAGCGGCGCACAGCGAGTTGTGTGATAAAGACATTATATATAGTGGACAATTTGCAGCTCTGCGCCACTTGCTGAAGATGGTGTCGCTAGAAACATATCTGCTGTGGTATTTTATGTAGAGAGATTGTCAGCTCTGCAGGATATTACATATAATAGGTAAAGTATAATTAGTTATTAGGGCGAGTGTGAAGATCAGTTTTCCCATAACTAATATACTGTCATGTTTTAAAGAATACTTGTAGAAAAGCACATGTAATTCCAATTCTTGCCCACAAGATGTCACCGTAGGACATTGGGGTAATTACAGGCTCTTTGTTCTGTTTTTCCGCTCTGATCCTCTGCAGGTGTGGCCCAGCGGTCCCCCCACCCACCCACCAAGCCAAGCCCCCATATCCACTCCTGATTGGCTCTAATCACCCTCCCCCCCCCCCCCCCCACAGCTGCCATTCCCTTACTGGATGATCCTGATCGGGTGGGATTTTTGGGAGAGGTCCTCCCACCAACATGAAAAATGTGAGATAGAGATTGCTGTAAAAAATAAGGTGGTTGTTGTTACTTGGAACCCAGAGAGGATGGTGTGTTTCATTTAACAGGAGAGCTTTATTATTTTCCTAAGCTAAAGTACATGTTCCTGATCCGTTAGCCGGATACCGAGCAGCCCGTGTCTTCAACGTAGATCGCCTATTAAGTGGGAAGTTCCTGTGGCCAAAGGCAGGGATTGTCTGTAGCTTTTTGGGGGCTCTTCACACAGAGGGTGCACAGAGAGAGAGACACAGGGTGCACAGAGAGAGACACAGGGTGCACAGAGAGAGACACAGGGTGCACAGAGAGAGACACAGGGTGCACAGAGAGAGACACACAGGGTGCACAGAGAGAGAGACACAGGGTGCGCAGAGAGAGACAGGGCACACAGAGAGAGGTGCACAGAGAGAGAGAGAGAGACACACAGGGTGCACAGAGAGAGAGAGACACACAGGGTGCACAGAGAGAGACACAGGGTACACAGAGAGAGGTGCACAGAGAGAGAGAGAGACACACAGGGTGCACAGAGAGAGACACAGGGTGCACAGAGAGAGAGAGACACAGTGTGCACAGAGAGAGACACAGGGTACACAGAGTGAGGTGCACAGAGAGAGAGAGAGAGAGACACAGGGTGCACAGAGAGAGAGAGACACAGGGAGCACAGAGAGAGAGAGACACAGGGAGCACAGAGAGAGAGAGACACAGGGAGCACAGAGAGAGAGAGACACAGGGTGCGCAGAAAGAGAGAGACAGGGCACACAGAGAGAGGTGCACAGAGAGAGAGAGAGAGACACACAGGGTGCACAGAGAGAGAGAGAGAGAGAGACACAGGGTGCACAGAGAGAGGTGAACAGAGAGAGAGAGAGAGACACAGGGTTCACAGAGAGAGACACAGGGTGCACAGAGAGAGAAAGACACAGGGTGCACAGAGAGAGACACAGGGTGCACAGAGAGAGAGACACACCGGGTGCACAGAGAGAGACACAGGGTGCGCAGAGAGAGAGAGACAGGGCACACAGAGAGAGGTGCACAGAGAGAGAGAGAGATACACAGGGTGCACAGAGAGAGAGAGAGAGAGACACAGGGTGCACAGAGAGAGACACAGGGTACACAGAGAGAGGTGCACAGAGAGAGAGAGAGAGACACACAGGGTGCACAGAGAGAGAGAGAGACACAGGGTGCACAGAGAGAGAGACACAGGGTGCACAGAGAGAGACACAGGGTGCACAGAGAGAGAGACAGGGTGCACAGAGAGAGAGAGACACAGGGTGCACAGAGAGAGAGACACAGTGTGCACAGAGAGAGACACAGGGTGCACAGAGAGAGAGACACAGGGTGCACAGAGAGAGAGAGACACAGGGTGCACAGAGAGAGACACAGGGTGCACAGAGAGAGACACAGGGTGCACAGAGAGAGAGAGACACAGGGTGCACAGAGAGAGACACAGGGTACACAGAGAGAGACACAGGGTGCACAGAGAGAGAGAGACACAGGGTGCACAGAGAGAGAGAGACACAGGGTGCACAGAGAGAGACACAGGGTACACAGAGAGAGGTGCACAGAGAGAGAGAGAGAGACACACAGGGTGCACAGAGAGAGAGAGACACAGGGTGCACAGAGAGAGAGACACAGGGTGCACAGAGAGAGACACAGGGTGCACAGAGAGAGAGACAGGGTGCACAGAGAGAGAGAGACACAGGGTGTACAGAGAGAGAGACACAGGGTGCACAGAGAGAGACACAGGGTGCACAGAGAGAGAGACACAGGGTGCACAGAGAGAGAGAGACACAGGGTGCACAGAGAGAGACACAGGGTACACAGAGAGAGGTGCACAGAGAGAGAGAGAGAGACACACAGGGTGCACAGAGAGAGAGAGACACAGGGTGCACAGAGAGAGAGACACAGGGTGCACAGAGAGAGACACAGGGTGCACAGAGAGAGAGACAGGGTGCACAGAGAGAGAGAGACACAGGGTGTACAGAGAGAGAGACACAGGGTGCACAGAGAGAGACACAGGGTGCACAGAGAGAGAGACACAGGGTGCACAGAGAGAGAGAGACACAGGGTGCACAGAGAGAGACACAGGGTACACAGAGAGAGGTGCACAGAGAGAGAGAGAGAGACACACAGGGTGCACAGAGAGAGAGAGACACACAGGGTGCACAGAGAGAGAGACACAGGGTGCACAGAGAGAGACACAGGGTGCACAGAGAGAGAGACAGGGTGCACAGAGAGAGAGAGACACAGGGTGCACAGAGAGAGAGACACAGGGTGCACAAAGAGAGACACAGGGTGCACAGAGAGAGAGACACAGGGTGCACAGAGAGAGAGAGACACAGGGTGCACAGAGAGAGACACAGGGTGCACAGAGAGAGAGACACAGGGTGCACAGAGAGAGAGACACACATGGTACACAGAGAGAGGTGCACAGAGAGAGAGAGAGACAGGGTGCAGAGAGAGAGAGAGAGACACACAGGGTGCAGAGAGAGACAGGGTGCAGAGAGAGACAGGGTGCAGAGAGAGACAGGGTGCAAAGAGAGAGAGACAGGGTGCAGAGAGAGAGAGAGAGACACACAGGGTGCAGAGAGAGACAGGGTGCAGAGAGAGACCGGGTGTAGAGAGAGACAGGGTGCAAAGAGAGAGAGAGAGACAGGGGTACTGAAGACCTGGCTTTTGCATAGAAGGTCACTAAATAAATACTTCAGTAAAAAAGCATCCTATGTGCTTATATAGAGCAATAATCAAGTGCCCAATTCACAATTAAATAAGGCTGTTAGGCTGCAAGAGGTTAACAAACGCGCGACTTAGAAAAAAAAAATACGAGACGCAGAAAAAAAAACAGATACGAGGTAGCAAAAATACGTAGTTAACGGCCGAACCGCAAAAATCAAAAAACACAAAAAAAAAAAAAACATCAAAAACATCACACACAGCACGGAGGAACAGCCAGGATGTCAGGGAGTGAGGTTGAACACAAATTTAAGTCGATTCTAAAGATTTTCGCCACTTGAAAATCAGCTAAGCAAGAAAAAAAATGAAAACTAGGCTACACGACCCTGGACGTCGCAACACACTGCGAACCGCGTACCACTTTCACACAGCAACGTACGAGGTACAAAATACACTACAACATACAGAAACGACTCTACTTTACACTCCGAACTTGCACATCACAACATTACGCATCTGCAGTAGCGCTTTACACAAATAAACCAACGGTTTGCGCTCGCGCACGCAGCCTACTTCTAAAGCACAGTTGTGACATTCATAAAAAAATCTCCAAAAGCCAGCAACAGTCCCACTGGACATTATATGCTGCGTGAAAATTTAATAAAGATTGTTAGCTCTTCAGCCTATTGAGTGATGTATATATTAATTAGAAATAGGTAAAGTATATTAATTAATTAAGTAACTAATTAATTGAATATTATTTATAAAAATAGAGACATATGTATCTGTCTTTGTGATGAGCGCAGAGACTGCTCAGAGGAGCAAAAGTACACGAGAGGAGAGGCGCGCAATGAGCGCCGAAGGTCCTCACAGTACAACAAAGGAGTGACTGGCAATGAGAGATTGTTTGCTCATCAGGAAATTGCTTGCTAGATATTAATTACAAATAGGTAAAGTATATTAATGCATTCATTAAATAATTATTATTAAAACATTAAATTCATAATTATAAAAAAAAAAAAAGTTAAGCTAAATATCATATTTTACACTGCACTTTATGACTACATAAATGCCAAGCGAGGCGAGTCGCTGGCGGCCCGTAGAAGCCTCGCATTGTGTGGCATTGCCAGACTTACAATTTTATTGACATCATTTTTGACAGGCAGGTCGCTACTATTTATATACTAAAAATGACGGCAATGAGATTGTAACGCAGGTAACGCTGTTTGGTCGAGACATTCATTTTGTTGGTCTTCCGAGATCCTTTGGCGCTCATTGCGAGGCTGTTGGTTGTTGTATTTATTTTTCTGATCAGCGCTTTTGGTGTTATTGTTTGGTCGGCGTTGATGTGTTTTTTGCGCTTATTGCAAGGCTTTGTGTGCTATGGGCAGCGTTGGCGCTCGTTGTGAGTGGCGCAGTGAATGGCTTTTATGTTTAATGTGAGAGTGTTTTTTTTGTGTATATGTATTTGTGATGCTAATTAATTAAATTAATTAATTAATAAATGAATATACTTTACCTATGTGTAAGTAATATATGCAGGAAGCATTGTGCTGAAGAGCTGACAATCTGTTTTGATGTTCCTGCAGCATACAATGTAGGTTTGCAGTGTTTGTGAGCTGAGGTGTAAGTGTCAGCAATGTGCGCAGTGTCACAACCTACAATGATGATGGAGTATAGAGGATCCTAGTCCTCTTATCTCCTGTAGGTTTTAGACCTAAGTTTGGGTGGCTCCAGGCCAATGGACAGTCCTTGTAGATGCAAGTCCCAGCTTTTGGTAGTGTGCCTGGGAAAACCTGGAAGGGAGTCAGAACGATCTCCTCTGCCAGCATATGCCCTTGGGTCAATAATACACCTGCACACAAAGTCTTGATGAAAATTATGAACCATGTTTTATTTTAGAACAGCATATTTAACCATATCACACAAGAATGGGGGAAGTGGCTACCGTTAGCCAGCCCCGAAAGACCTCTGGCCAATCATGAAGGGGAACTGTGTGTGAACCAATAGTCCCCTCCCAGGTCCGCCCACTAGGCGAGGCCAACTAATTAATTTGGGCTCTGAATCTCCAGAGCAAAGCACCTTGGCTCTCCTGTGCCCATGCTATGAAGGCTGAGAAGCCTCAGGCCATCCCATTGTTTCTGGGTGCCTGCCTGTCTGCTCTCCAGCTGTGAGCTCCCCATTGTGTAGTTCTCTGCTGGACACTTAGCTAATGGGATTAACAGGCCTTTGGGAACAAAGGAGGTTTTGGCTGTATTCAATGGGCTTCCCCTCTACAATATAATGACATACTAATATAATACCATACATTCATATTTACAGATACAACACACAATGTTTCACCCACATACAACCAATATATCCCACTAGAGCCCTCACAGGATACCCATTACAATGAGCCTAAACATGGAAGGGATGCTAAGGGATAAACTTATAATACTTTATCCCCTAGACCACAACATAACAATATATCCATAATACAATATACAATATAATACTAACATATCATAACCCATAACATCATATATACAGTGGGTCTCCTAAACCCAGAACTCTTGCTCTCCATATGGCATCAACTGTGGATGATATACCAGCCCCAAGATGGCGGCTATTGGTATATAACAGTCCAGTCCCAATATAGGCCACTGCTGATTCATGACAAACCTTCCCCAAGCGGGCAGGGAACATCCAAGATTTTCCCAGCTACGCTGATAGTCATGAATCTGCTGGTTTGGTCAGGCCCTCTGTATGCTAGGCCAGTTCTTGTCTGTCGCAAGGTGCAGAGTAAAAACTTCCCCCAGCCCTTGGCCTTGCTCCCACTGTTACCTCCGTTGATGGACGCGTCCTAGTTTGCGTCGAGGCCTACAAGCACCGCACCGGACACCACACTACCACAGACTCCACAACCGCCGTAGCTTAAAGCTCCCAGGGAGTATGCAGCGCATAGCCATCCCCAGTGTGATATAGCAATCCCCTCCAAGAACGAGACGAGGCTAAGTTTTGAAGGGTCAAGTAGTACTACCGTTTAATGACAGGGGATCTCCTTTTATGCAATGGTGCCCTCTGAAGGGCTACACCCACATAATTATCACAACAGCCAATTATATACATGGTTCAACCCCCACGTCTCCTCCCCTCAGATAACAGGTAACACAATTAAAACAGACACAATTCTAACCACATTCTGGATGTACCCCAAAAACAGGGGGTACACCTTTAAGTCCAGCACCGTTCAATAGCTGTAGTGTAAATAGGCTGCGTGCGCAAGGGGAAGCCGTTAGTGTAGCTGTGTAGTTACGCATTGTGTAAGTTAGTGTAAAATGGCGGCGATTGTGTATGTGGTGCGCGACTGTGGATGATTTAGCGTCCTTGTTAATAGTGTATCTTGGACCTCGTACGGCTTTTTAAGAAAAATCCGTATGTGTTTCGTGGTGTTTTGCGTGTTTAGGGTCCTGTAGCCTCGTTTTCGGTTTTTTCGGCAGCCATTTTTTCTCTCGCTTCGGTGATATTCGGGTGTCTAAACTCGGGAATTTGGACCTAAATGGAGGTGTAACTTCACTTGCAGAGGTGCTGGGTGCCCCCCCCCCTTGCTGTGGCTAAGCTTTTTATGTATTTGCTGTGTGTATTTATTGTGTTTTCAGGTGCGCGCGGGTCGGGCGTTAAGGTCGTATTTTTGCAAGCTCGTAATGTTTTATTTTCTAAGTCGCGCGGCTTGTATTTGTGGATGCTAAGTCCGTAAATTTTCCGGTGTAAGTTGCGCCTGCGGCTCATTGCAACCGACGTGGGAGCCTCCGCCTCCACCTCCACAAATGCGGCCCCTCGCTTCGCACCTACGGCGCTCATCAGCAGGGCAAGGAGCGCCTTTGGCACTCCTTGGCAGCAACTGCGTAGCGAGCCCGCAGCGTTAGCAACAACCCGCATTACTGTGATTGATAAACACAGTACACTATATACAGAGATCTATACGCTCCTTGCTGCACGCGCCACGCATATGGGAGGATTCTCAGACAGATGATTAGATCAATAGATGACAATATAGGTGAACAGATAGAATGGCCGCCAGTCAGACGTACACGGCTTATAGACATATATACATACTCCTTCCTCCACACACCACATAATCACCATCACATATGTCTTACCTTACAGCTTTAGAAGTTGAGTTTGGCTCCAGTAACCTCATGACAGATCCCCCATGTTCCCTTCTGCTTTCTCATGGACACACGACTCTCAAGACGCCATCTTGGTTATGGGCAGCTTCTATGGGATGTTCTCTGGGCTGCAATGTTATCAAATACTAAATAATTAGATGTAATCTATACATATACATAATCAGTCTGAAGCTACATTAGTCGTTTATATGTAAAATGATACAACGATGCAGGATATATAGTGTTATCTGCCATAGAGGACTAAATTGTATATTATTATATAAACACCATCATATATATTGTAAGATGTGGGACAGAAATGGGGCCCCAAGTACATGCATGTTATTCCTTCTTACTCAGTATCACAGATAGATAGATAGAGGGATAGATAGATAGAGGGATAGATAGATAGAGATAGACAGATAGAGATAGATAGATAGATAGACAGATAGACAGATAGATAGATAGATAGATAGATAGATAGATAGATAGATAGATAGATAGATAGATAGATAGATAGATAGATAGATAGATAGATAGAGGGATAGATAGATAGATAGATAGATAGATAGATAGATAGATAGATAGATAGATAGATAGATAGAGGGATAGATAGATAGATAGATAGATAGATAGATAGATAGATAGATAGATAGATAGATAGATAGATAGATAGATAGATAGATAGATAGATAGATAGATAGATAGAGGGATAGATAGAGGGATAGATAGAGGGATAGATAGAGGGATAGATAGATAGATAGATAGATAGATAGAGGGATAGATAGATAGATAGATAGATAGATAGATAGATAGATAGATGGATAGATAGATAGATAGAGGGATAGATAGATAGATAGATAGATAGATAGATAGATAGATAGATAGATAGATAGATGGATAGATAGATAGAGGGATAGATAGATAGATAGATAGATAGATAGATAGATAGATAGATAGATAGATAGATAGATAGATAGATAGATAGATAGATAGATAGATAGATAGATAGATAGATAGAGGGATAGATAGATAGAGGGATAGATAGATAGATAGATAGATAGATAGATAGATAGATAGATAGATAGATAGATAGATAGATAGATAGATAGATAGAGGGATAGATAGATAGATAGATAGATAGATAGATAGATAGATAGATAGATAGATAGATAGATAGATAAATAGATAGATAGATAGATAGATAGATGGATAGATAGATAGAGGGATAGATAGATAGATAGATAGATAGATAGATAGATAGATAGATAGATAGATAGATAGATAGATAGATAGATAGATAGATAGATAGATAGAGGGATAGATAGATAGATAGATAGATAGATAGATAGATAGATAGATAGATAGATAGATAGATAGATAGATAGATAGATAGATAGATAGATAGATAGAGGGATAGATAGAGGGATAGATAGAGGGATAGATAGAGGGATAGATAGATAGATAGATAGATAGATAAATAGATAGATAGATAGATAGATAGATGGATAGATAGATAGAGGGATAGATAGATAGATAGATAGATAGATAGATAGATAGATAGATAGATAGATAGATAGATAGATAGATAGATAGATAGATAGATAGAGGGATAGATAGATAGATAGATAGATAGATAGATAGATAGATAGATAGATAGATAGATAGATAGATAGATAGATAGATAGATAGATAGATAGATAGATAGAGGGATAGATAGAGGGATAGATAGAGGGATAGATAGAGGGATAGATAGATAGATAGATAGATAGATAGAGGGATAGATAGATAGATAGATAGATAGATAGATAGATAGATAGATGGATAGATAGATAGATAGAGGGATAGATAGATAGATAGATAGATAGATAGATAGATAGATAGATAGATGGATAGATAGATAGAGGGATAGATAGATAGATAGATAGATAGATAGATAGATAGATAGATAGATAGATAGATAGATAGATAGATAGATAGATAGATAGATAGATAGAGGGATAGATAGATAGAGGGATAGATAGATAGATAGATAGATAGATAGATAGATAGATAGATAGATAGATAGATAGATAGATAGATAGATAGATAGATAGATAGATAGATAGATAGAGGGATAGATAGATAGATAGATAGATAGATAGATAGATAGATAGATAGATAGATAGATAGATAGATAGATAGATAAATAGATAGATAGATAGATAGATAGATGGATAGATAGATAGAGGGATAGATAGATAGATAGATAGATAGATAGATAGATAGATAGATAGATAGATAGATAGATAGATAGATAGAGGGATAGATAGATAGATAGATAGATAGATAGATAGATAGATAGATAGATAGATAGATAGATAGATAGATAGATAGATAGATAGATAGAGGGATAGATAGATAGATAGATAGATAGATAGATAGATAGATAGATAGATAGATAGATAGATAGAGGGATAGATAGATAGATAGATAGATAGATAGATAGATAGATAGATAGATAGATAGATAGATAGATAGAGGGATAGATAGATAGATAGATAGATAGATAGATAGATAGATAGATAGATAGATAGATAGATAGATAGATAGATAGAGGGATAGATAGATAGATAGATAGATAGATAGATAGATAGATAGATAGATAGATAGATAGATAGAGGGATAGATAGATAGATAGATAGATAGATAGATAGATAGATAGATAGATAGATAGATAGATAGATAGATAGATAGAGGGATAGATAGATAGATAGATAGATAGATAGATAGATAGATAGATAGATAGATAGATAGATAGATAGATAGATAGATAGATAGAGGGATAGATAGATAGATAGATAGATAGATAGATAGATAGATAGATAGATAGATAGATAGATAGATAGATAGATAGAGGGATAGATAGATAGAGGGATAGATAGATAGATAGATAGATAGATAGATAGATACATAGATAGATAGATAGATAGATAGATAGATAGATAGATAGATAGATAGATAGATAGATAGAGGGATAGATAGATAGATAGATAGATAGATAGATAGATAGATAGATAGATAGATAGATAGATAGAGGGATAGATAGATAGATAGAGGGATAGATAGATAGATAGATAGATAGATAGATAGATAGATAGATAGATAGATAGATAGATAGATAGATAGACAGACAGACAGACAGATAGATATTTCCCATGATCCTCAGGCTCTGTACATATAGATATATATAGCCCCCATATACATATTGTATATATCCTGGGAATATAACTATATACTGCATGGAATAAGTGATATGTAGTGTGGGGGAGGGGTCTCATTTACATATCCCATAATCCTCAGCTCCTGTATAGTCCTACATACACTCCTTACTCCCCACTATAAGTATATAACCACCACACACAGACATATATTGCCCTTATGTGAATATCTATGGATTTATTTCACACAGACTTACATGTCTACAAGTTCTCGTCAGCTCGTTATAACTAAGACCTACTTAGGCCGTCTTCCTCATTCACTTCCGGTTTCTTCTTTAGATTACGTCTAGCGTAACTAGGAAAAGAAAATCTGTGACTGGACTACGGATCCGCCATCTTGGTAATGGGCAAGAGCTGTAAAGTGATAAGAAGTGCTGGCAGTTATGAAATACATTACTAGGGAATACGTTGCAATCGCCTCACTAATTGTATTTTATATATGACATTTATAGATTGCATTAAGGATGTAATGCTATATATGAGATGTGTGTAGGAGGAAAAAAAAAATATATACAGTGTGCATACAGCGAGCATAAGCTTAAAAAGGAGCCATGTATAAAATGGTTATTGGATTAGTAGAGAGAGCATACATTGTGGCCTCATTAGCATGTCTCGCCTAGTTTTCCCAGAGTGCAGTGTATCAACTGTATTTCTGAGAAATTGGAGCAAGAAATAAGTTTATAAATTTATTTTTCAGACATTCAAGTGGAATCACTAATGTACTATTCATTGTATATATACATGAATATATCTGTGTATATCTAGATATCTATCTATAGATCTATGCGTGTGTTGTTTATTTGTTCAGTCGGGTTCAACTTTCCGTGACCCTATGGACTGACAGCATACCAGACACATCTGGTTGTGCTTATCCATAAGATTTTATTTGCAAAGATACTGGAGTGTGTTGCCAGTCCTTTCTCCAGCGGACCGGGATTTGTCTGACTTTTCTGCTATGGCTTGCCCATTTTGAGTGACCATACACGGTATAGCTCACAGCTTCATTAAGGTACGCAAGCCTCTTCATCACAACAAAGCAGCGATCCAGAAGGGGTTATTCATTGTTATTCGCCATCAAATCTATGTTTATTATGCTGATGAGAGTACATGATGGTGGGGGTGGGGGCAACAGAAGGGCAGCTAGTAATGTGGATAGTGGTGCATGGAAGGACAGTTGTTACCCAAACATGGCTGATCCACCTCTGAAGATTAGAAAACTAGAAGAGAACAAACAAAAACAGATGCTAAAGCCATTTTGTTGTTGTTCAGTCATTCAGTCGTGTCCAACTGATATGAGGTCACATCATGGAGCGAGGACAGATGGTGAAATCAGCATATAAGTGGGTAATAGAGACCGAGCTGGTGGGAGGAGCAGAGATGATGATGCAAGAAGGTCCTTGTAGTTGTTGTAAGACGGTCACTATCAAGGGTTACTTGGCCCTAGAACCAAAAAGATAGCAAATCCCTCACTTATATTATATAATAAATCCCTCACTTATATTAGATAGTAAATCCCTCACTCATATTAGATAGTAAATCCCTCACTCATATTAGATAGTAAATCCCTCACTCATATTAGATAGTAAATCCCTCACTTATATTAGATAGTAAATCCCGCACTTATATTAGACTAGCTACTTACCCGTCAACAATGAGGGGTTTCAAATTGTCAGACTACCAATGCATGTATCAACCAGTAGAGCCAATCTACTCGCAGACTCACAGCATGACAGCTGTATATCACCTGACTGCTCTGACAGTTACAGATGACATCATAACATTCCAACTGCCCCGGTAGTGAGAGGGTATCAGCCGTTGGAGACGTCCTTTTCCCTGGCAAGCTGCTGTGTAAAAGTTCTGTTTGCCTGGACAGTCCGTCTGCGTTCGCATTGAACCGGCCAGGGCGATATTGAATGGAAAAGTTATACGGTTGTAGGGCCAAGCTCCATCTCAGTAATCGTCCATTGTCCCCAGCCACTCGGTTCAGCCATACTAGGGGGTTGTGGAATGTAACTTCAGAGCAGATGGGCTTTAGAATTAGTTTCATAGAAAGTGTCCCTGTGGTGACAGCTCAATACGGTCGGAAAGGAGAGGGAGAACGGCGGCTTCGATATGGGGAGTCACGCCCTCTAGAGCGGGATCTTGATCTCGAATAGCTGGCGTTTCTTTCGGGGCAAACCCGGATATAAGAGGTTTCACCCTCATGAGACCGGAAGTTAGTGTCGTCCAGTTTTCTCAAAGCATATTCCATGTCCTCCTTCCGGTTAAATTCAACAATTCCCATTCCATCTTTGTGTACATCAGCATAACAGACGTCACCAGCTTCCCGCATGTGGTCCTTTAGGTCCTGCCAACTACCTGATGGGGGAAGACCTGAGACAAGGACTCTGAATTCAGATCGTTGAGAGGGAGGTCCATTCCTTCCCCGTGGTGCTCCATAACCACCACCACTTCCACCGCCGGTACCACCACCATCACCCCGAGAGCCCCTGAAAGGCCTTGGGAACTCAACCCTTAGACGACATGAGCCAAAGTCATAGCCATTCCGACCAAATACTGCATCCTCTGCATCCCGTGGGTCCTGGAAGCTGATGAAAGCAAATGGAGAGCTGCTGCTTCCGCCGCGGTTCTTTAGCTCGACGCTCCGGATCCGGCCGTATCGGTGGAACAGCTCCTCCAGCTCCTTCTCCCACACATAGATTCGCCCGTCCCCGGACCCGGCCCGCGCGGCCTCCCCCGCGACACGAACAGCAACGGTACGATTAGATACATATTCTGGTTTCACAAGATGTTTCTGCACCAAAGTGATGGTAGCGCCAGTGTCTCTTAAGCCTTGTTCTATCTGTCCATTTACACGCACCTCTTGGCGGTGATGCTGACGGTTATCCGGGGAGGCAGCCTGTATGGGGTTGGCCTCATACAAGATTCCCAAACACTCCTCAGGGCTCCCTTTGATTTCTAGGCAGTGAGCAGCAGAGGGACGTGATGGCGGGGTCTCTGTGGGGTGTTGTGCGCCTCCATTCGTTATTGGCTGATCTCAAAGGGCAATAACGGGCAATATGCCCTGTGTTGCTGCAGTGATGACATGTCATTTTTTAGATTCCCGGGGCTGGTTGTAAGACCCCTGAGGGTGTGGAGGTCCTGGGGGTACTGGAGCCCAAAATTCTGTGCGTGCAGCGTAGGTTGGGGTGTGTGCCTCTGTTCTAGGTGCTGGTCGTGTGGTACCTTTGCTCACCTTCCTTGTTTCTGCGTATTCATCTGCTAGTCGCGCTGCCTCAGTTAAGTTGGCAGGGCGGCGATCTCTCACCCAGTCCTGTATATCCGCAGCCAGATCATCAAGAACAACAGTAACACTTCTTCTCCAGTGTTGGCATTGCACCCTCGCATCCAATGTGATGCCACCCTTTGTATTGTGTTTGCCCATTCCATGTGGGAGTCCACAGCCTTCTTCTTGGACTCCCGGAAGCGACGGCGGTATGCTTCTGGGGTTACGGCATATTGGGTTAGCAGTGCCTTTTTAACTTGCTGATATTGTAAAATATCCTCTGGAGCAAGAGCCCGAAAGGCTTCATTGGCTTTGCCCGACAATTTCCCAGACAAAATAGTGACCCATTGGTCTGGTGGTACCTGGTGTAGTGAGCACTGTCTCTCAAAGTCAGCCAAATATCCATCTATTTCCTCCTCACTTTCTACAAAAGCTTTAAATGCAGTGAACGGTATTTTCTTTACTGTAGCAGTGGGTGTGGGGGGGGGGGGGGGGGGGGTAGGAACTGCCTGTGTAATGGCCTGTCTAGCTCTTACCAGTTCTGTTTCTTGTCTCCTCTTAGTTTCTATCTCCTCCCTTGTTTCCCGGAGCAGCTGGTTTATTAGATCCACGGACGTTTCTGGATACAAGGATAATCTCCGCTGTACAATACCAGTAATTACATCGTCCTCGCTGACAGATGTAAGGGGCTCCGTTACTTCCATGGATCTATCCATTTCGTCCAGCTCCAGCAGGTCAGCTATCAGCTCCCTCCGTGGCCTGTTACTGGCACTCCTACCACGACTTTCCAATAAATCTTTTAGTGTGGGTCTTTTCAGCTTGGCGTACTGAGACTCCATTCAGCACTTGCTCTCTGGATAAAAGGACCATCCCACCGCTGCCAACCAAATGTAACGGCTACCCCGGTAGTGAGAGGGTATCAGCCGCTGGAGACGGCCTTTTCCCTGGCAAGCTGCTGTATAAAAGTGAAGTTATTAACCATCAGAGAAAAACTTTAATAACTGAACTCAGCATGACAGTTACAGATCATCAAGACATTCCAAACAGTTAAAGGGCCAGTGTAGTAATAAATGTTCCCAGGCAAAGGTAAGGTTCTGTTACAACACTGTACACAATTAAACATACATTAATCAACTTAACATAAAAACATTTAATAACAATAACAATTAATAAACCCAATTAATGGTCAGGGGAATCATAACAACTATGCCCCTTTTTTTAAATGCAGCATCCCGGTGATCATCTCTATCAAATGAACACAGGCATGCTGCAAAAATTAAATCCATATGGAAGTCTTGGTGTTGGGTGGAGCAACCAATAGTCCAAATATGTCCATAGTCTAAAAAACAAATGGTTGCTTAGGGAAGTAACTCCATGGGAAGAATGCAGTCTCAGTATCCTTTCACCATGGCCAGGACCAATGCCCGCTTCTTCCCAGTGGGTTAGAAATAAGCACAATTTTCTTGAGGGCTACATTGAAACAGAGTCCCCTTACCGGTAGTCCATGGAAATAGGAACCTCAAGGTTAGCAGAGACTTGAAATAGTTCTTCCCCAGGGCAACCCTTCCCAACCAAACCAGTCCCAACAGCAGTCCTGTTATATCTAAAACAATCCATGGGCCTAAGTGACCAAAAGTGGGCAATACATCCCCTGTGTCACAAACTCTTGAGGATAAGGAATAGTTCAGGTATAACTTCTCAAGTAATCCATCATATTCACATATACCCAGAATATCTGTTGGTTCAGAGCTATCAGAGTCAAATTCCAAAGCAACTTTTTTTTTTCTTTGCAGATTCCTGTTGAGCTGGATTTATTGTTTCATATTGCAGCTTTCCATACTTAGATGGAGTCTTTACTGAATAACTCTTTTGAGGTGTATATATTGGGGTTCTTGATGTAGACCAAAAAGATGTATCTCTCTTATCTGACAATGTATTTGTTACCACGTGAGCAGGCACGTGTGACAGCTGGGACCACTTTGGAAGTGATGTTGGATTCTTGTAATCTCTTTTTTCAGTATTCTGCTTAGGAGTCTCCATGAAATATGTCTGTATTTGTTTGTGTATCATTTCTTTTTGTAAGGAAATCTTGGTTTCTTCTGCCTCTTTTGCAATGTTCTCCTTCTCTACTATTTTCTGCTTTAATTGTTCCTTAAGATAATTTATTTGATCAGTTTCAAAAGACAGTTCCATTTCCTGAGAAGCTATAATGGATGTTAATTTTTGTTCTCTTGATCTGTAGTGTCCTAATACTGTGTAATTTTCTTCAACCATTTTATTGTACCGGTGCTTATGTTTTTCCATTAATGCAACCACTTCAGCAATCTTATGCTGGCAATGGATATCAGTTTCTTTCTGTATTTTATTTGCTTCACCAGCAGCACCTTTTAATCTATCAACCTCTTTGTTAATACATTCTTCTCTTATCTTTGCATCATCTATCTCCTTTTGCATTTTGTTAAGTGTTTTGTAAACTGCTGTTTTTTTCTGCAGTTCTTCAGAATGGCACATACAGCTTTCGATGTGAACTTAGAAAGAGCCCTAGTGACATAAAATTTCATCCTCGAAATAAAACCACTGTTCTGTATTTTTGTTGGCGTTTTTGAGACTGGCACATAGTGTTGTCCAAGTGAAATCCGTTGGTCCTGCAGATGTAACCATTTTGTTTTTGTTGTTTTTTAGCCTTTTTTTTTTAAATGCCACATAGGTTTTTATTTTTTATTTTTTGGTTTGGAATTAACATCACCTCATAGTAGACTATATTTTTAGTGAATATTCGGGCCATCATCTAATAATTCACCCTGACGTCCGTTTTTTTTTTTTTTAATGTAAACTTTATTTTTTTCCTTGTTCTTGTTTTTTGCATCTTGAAAATTCCAAATAAAGTTGTCCATGGGCAAATACAGGTTCTTCTAAAAAGAGGCCAACAGAGTTAAACGTTTGTCCTTGTGATTTATTCATTCTCATTGCAAATGCCATGATAATGGGAAATTGTCTTCTTTGAACTATAAAAGGCAAGCTAGTCTCACTTGGAGCTAAATCAATTCTTGGTATCAAAACTGCTTCATCTTTATGAGTACCATTAATCATTTCTGCATGTATGAAATGGTCTTTTAAATCCATAACAATTAATCTGGTCCCATTACAAAGTCCTTTTTTGGGGTTCATATTTTTCAGTAACATGTCAATTGCCCCTTTTTTGAGCTGCAAAATATGTGGTGGCATTCCAGAGGGAGTTAATGAATTGATAAATTCAGTGGGGAAATTAGATTTACTAATCATCAGCTAGAACGGAATCAGCACTGTGATCATTTTTTGGGGTACCATCAATTAATTTTAAAATGTCATTATTGAGATCCAAAGCATCTTTATTTTTGGATGTTAACATTAGTTTCTGTGCTAGGTCTGATGAATGTTCTGGGGTTATTCCATTTTGGAATATAGCTAATATGAGTGAATCTTTGCAAATCATTTCAGATGGTATTTCAACAGTATCTTCAGATAAATTGTTTATTACATCTGTTTTTCCTTCGCCAATTTGAATTAGGCAATCATTGAATTCATTTTGTCCAGCAGATCTCATATTTTCTTCTAATTTAAGGTGTGTAAATTCTTTCCATAGTGGACTTGACTTTATACATGTTTCCACAATGTCTGTGTTATTTCCACGTACAACCACTGGTAATGTTTGTCTGAAATCTCCTCCTAATAACATGACTTTGCCACCAAAAGGCAAATCATTACTCATGACTTCACACAATAAACGATCAATACATTGCAGAGCATGGCACAACATCATAGTGGCCTCATCTATGATAATTAATTTTGATTTTTTAAACTTACTGGCTTGAGATGATTTAATTCTAATATCAGACACTTATGTTTCCAAAATTGGAACTGGAAGCTTAAATCCACTATGTACTGTTCTGCCACCTTCTAATAATAGTGCAGCAATTCCAGTTGTTGCAAAGGGAAGTGCTATTTCACCTTTTACTCTAATTGAACACATCAACAAATTATAGAGCTAATTTTTTCTGGATCCACCGGGTCAATCTAGTTAAAAATAACGCTCTTTGAGCAAGGAGACATCTAGTGTTTCTTGTATTGCATTGAAAGCTTGCATTTGCAAATCATTTAAAGTGGCAAATTTTTCTTCTGATTTTGTTTTTCAACATCAGTGTCATAGTCGTCAAAGTTGATATATTCCTGAATCTGGCAGATTAAAAGTTGCACAACTTAATCCATGACATATAAATACTTCTTTAATTTCCATTAATGCTTTTAATACAGCTATGGATTCTTTGTCCCTTTGGAAGTAATCTTCATACATAACTTTTTTAAATGTTTCCCACAACGCCAATGCATTTGGAACATTGTAAAATATGCAGATGTATGCAAATTGTCCCCTCATCTGTTGTGGCATTTTAGATAGAGCTGCTTCTTGGAGACATCTCTCCCATTCTGTGTCATCAGCAAGGAAGTTTCTATGTCGTGCAGCTAATTGAAATGTGTCATAAACTGTGTCACTGACAGGTCTCAGTTGTTCAAAACTTTGTGCACCAGGAACATTTAAAAGTAGTAAACGTAAGCAGAAACATGCAATGTCTCTTGGACTTACTGTATACATTCTGGTAATAATTTTATTACCACCCTTTTGTCCACGTTTCCATAAGCTATTTACAAAAACATAATGATATTAAATCTCATTGTATAAGTATTCCCTTGCCTCAATATCGTTTAAAAATAGGATAAACCAAGCAGTAAGTATGGTTTGTAGATGTTCATTTTGAGCCAAAGCATTTCCTTCATTGCCACTTTAAAAGTAAACTAATTGTCCTTCTGGTAAATGTACAGCTAATTGATAAACTGCATGTGAGCAATCATGCATTTCAGATTTCAGAAGCTGACACATTGCTTCTGGCGCACTGACATAGTGAGCATCTACATGCTTTGCTAGTTCATCATGCAGTAACTCATTGTCTTGTTCATTTGAGGCACTTTTGACCATGACAGTTGCGGCATCATATCATTTATAAGTATATTTGTAGACATTTTTTATTGATTTAATCGAAGTGCAAGCTTCCATATTTATGTGTGCATTATACTTCATTAACAGATGTGGACTATATGGCACCACATACGTGTTATCGACATCTTTTCCTCTAATTATTGCTTTTGGACCATTTATTTGTCTATACAATGGATATCCATCACAATTAGCAAAAGTTAGATCTCTAAATTCTTTTTGGGAAATCTGCTGTTCATTTATTATTTTCCATACACGTTGATTGTGGATTTAGCTGTCCACATGGGCCATGAATCATACGATGTGTTACAATTTCATACAGTGTGGCATGTTTTTCTGGATGTGGTAGTTCAGCAGTAATTACTGAATCCACTTTGTCTGCAGTATTCAATTTATGATTTTTGTCAAGTATCATCAGAATATGTGCATGTGGAAGACCTCTTTTCTGGAATTCAGTGGTATAAACATAAGCCAAACACTTATCAAGTAAGTTAGTGATGGTTATGTCATGTAGTAAGGCTGATAATTTTATTTTGAACACTCGAGCCACTAAGTCTGGTATATCTGGAGCATTTTGGCCATGTTTGAAATTATCAACTATTTCTGGCCATTGAGGATTACATGTAAATATTATAAATAAATCTGGTTTGCCAAGCTTAGTTACAATAGCCATAGCATCATTGTATCTTTCTTGCATAGTGCGGGGAGATCCTTGGAAGGAAGATGGTAAAATTATGGCTCGGCCAGCTGCTAGATTTTGGTTTATAGCCGCTTCAGCAACATAATCAATGAGGCCACAATACTGTTCAACACAGAGTTTATGTTGTTGGTATTTGATAAAATTTAAATTATTGGCTTCTACTTGCAGGTATGAATCAATGACCCAATGTTGTGTCAGTTTCCATGCACTTAATATGGGACTAAAATCACCCCTAATGGCAGTTTGAGCCACTTTAAATTCAAGCATGGAAATATTACTTCTGACATGTTGTTTAGTGTTTGGATAGTTTGGAAGTATTAATTTTGGTTGCCAACCTGCCTCCCCATTGGGATACAAAATTGGATACGTCATTGGATCTAAATTGGTACTTAATATATTGATGTTACTGAAAGGTTGCTCTTCATTTCTGGGATATATTCTAATATCCCTTTGAAATGGTGGTTCCCCTCATCATTTTGAAAGACCATTGCAACCTCATTAGCTGTTGGTGAGTTATACCTCCTTTTATTAGAATGCTGATCTCTGCTAAGAAACATATTGACTCTTGGTATTGGCAACTGATTTAGTTGCGCATGAATAAGTTGTTGTTGTTCAACTTCTGAGAATTTTCTTATAAGCTTGAGTGTATGGATTTGTTTCCATAATCTTATCAAGCTCATAAAAAACAGTGGCTAAGCATTTTATATTTTCTGCCAGCTGCATTCGTTGTTCCACAGCTTTGTTTGCATCAAGTACATATAGTTGAGCACATTTTCTTTGCTCCCCTTCTTGAGGATGTAAATGGGAAGTACAGTGGTAAATTTGGCCTTGAACTTTAAAGCAGTAAGGGGTATTTCCTGCAACATTTTAGCTAAAGTAGCACCCATAGATGCAAAGGAAATGGCACTATTATAAAATCTTATATTTTGCTTAAATTTGTTGTAAGTTGGGTCACTCATTATATTTTGTTGATATGTGGGGAATTCTGCTCTTTCTGGCAGTTTAACTTAATATTTCTTGAATTTGAAATGGATAAACACATGTAATTATTTCTTACAATTTTTTTTTCTTGGAAACATGTAGTGATGCATGAGATGAGTCTGTGGGGTGAAAGTGACCAGGGTAGCCAAGAGAGTGCAAGGTTTGATAGAGAGGGATAGTGCAGAGTGCCTGCTAGAGAGAGTGCATGACAGAGTGATTGTGTTTGAGAGTGCAGTATGGGTGTGTGACAGTGTACCGCGTGTGTCTGAGCGGGACAGTGCAGTGTGTGATAGAGAGGTAGTGGCGTTAAATATAGAGATTGCAATGTAATATAGACAGTGCATTTTATAGGCCCACCTACCGAGGAGGCAGACACAGGGGAGGGGAAGGGGGCTAGAGGAGGGGTAAGAGACACAGGTGAGGGGTACAGGAGGGGGAAGAGAGACAGATGATGGAGAGGGGGAGGGAGAGTGTGGTGCAAAGAGACACAGTGGTGGGAGAGGGGCTGGGAAGACACACATGAGAGGTGGGGTGGGGTAGAGTTAGAGGGTAGGGAGAGAGGGGGCATGAATATACACAGGGGAGGGAGAGGAGGGGTGGGTAAGACAGACACAGGGGAGTGAGAGGGGGTGGGATGTAAAGGGACGCAAGAGACACAGAGGAGTGAGAGTAGGGTGTTTGAAAGAAACACTGGGGAGATAGGGGAGGCTTAAAGGAGGCGTGTGATACAGCTCTACGGAATATGTTGGCGCGTTATAAATAAACTATAATAATAATGGGTGTATTTTTGTCATTGCTGGGAGGGGTTTAGTCTAATTTTGTGGGGCAAATTTTTAAAATCATATTACAGTACTATCACATTTAATAGTTGTGAGCAGGCGGGTTGTTGCTAACTCTGCGGGCTCGCATAGCGAGCCGGCGGCCTTTGCGAAGGGCCGAAGGCGCTCCTTGCCAGCAACTGCGGACCTCACAAAATTTACGGACTTACGACAAACAAATACGCGACATCCCATTATGACCTCACAAAAATACGACCTTACCGCCCGAAACCCGCGCACATGAAAACACGAAAAACACAATAAATACATAAAAAGCTTACCCACAACAGGGGGGGCACCCAGGACCTCGAAAACTGAAGTTACACCGCGATTTAACTCTAAATAAAAGAGTTTAGACACCCGAAAATCCCCTAAGCGAGAGAGAAAATGGCCACTGAAAAAAACGAAAACGAGGCTACAGGACCCCGATGATGCAAAACACCACCAAACACATACGGCTTTTCAAAAAAGTCGGAAGACATCGAAAGCAACGACGCCAAATCAGCCACAGCTGCGTACCACACATTAGGCGCCATTTTAGAACAATAACTTACACAATCTGGAAGTACACAGCTACCCTAACGGATTTGCCTCGCGCACGCACACTATTACACTACACACTGCGCACATTCATGACGCTTACACAGCAGCTCCACAGCACTGATGCTGCAGCAACATGAAAACACATGAGAACACCAACTAAATTAATTTCGCACACAAACGCCATCACCTGCCTTACAATCTTATTGCCGTCATTTTTTGACGGGCAAGTCGCTAGTATCTTATATAATCCAAAGGCGCGCAAGTGTAAATTATTTTTTCTATATACATTTGTTGAAATAAATTAATTTCATCAATTAATAACTACTAATCCTTTTGGTCATCTTTGTATGTATTTTATACAAATCAGACCTTTAAGTTAAATGTATGTAATGTTAAAATGTACTTTTTTTATTTTTTTATTAATCAATTAATAAAATAATAAATAATAATACTTTACCTATTAATTTCAACAAATACATTGAAAGCTAATCATCTCTTAATCAGATTTGTCCTCTGATAACGTCCAGGCAGTCAGTTCATCATCTGAGGAGACACTTTCCAGTATTTATAGGGTGTCTGCGCCATTTCAGGGCGTAAATGCGACTTAAATGCTTCAATACAAAATGGCCGATTTTACGTTCCTGGCAATGAGCGTGTGAATGAGTGTTAGCGTTGTGTATTTTCTAAGTCCTGCCTTGTTCCAGTGTGGTAAATACCAACAGGCAGTAAAAGGGAAATATTTGGGTTTTAGTTACACATTTGATGAAATAACATATCACATAGACATCCTAACACCAAAGATAAAGCTGGATCTTATACAGAATCACATATTATAATTGTCTAACTACAAGACGTTGTTACGCTTTGCGTGGTGCGTACGACTTAGCGATGAGCAACAAACCAAAACCCCCCAAAACACTAAACACTAACTACACCCAAAAAAAATACAAAAACATCACAGACAGCATGGGGCAACAGCGAGGACGTCTGTGAGTGAGGTGGAATGCGATTTAAACTCGATTTAGATGATTTTCAACACTCGAAAATCTCCTAAGCGAGGAAAAAAATGGCCGCCGAAAAAAATGACAACGAGGCTACAAGACCCTGAACCAAGTAAAACACAGCCATCCACGTATGTGGTAGAAAAATACTAATAGGAAGGACGGAAAATAACAGTGCAACGCGGAAAACATAGACTAACGTCACCATTTTGCGTGGTGCGTACGACTTAGCGATGAGTGCCGAACCAAAAACACGAAAAACACACTAATTACACCAAAAAAAAATACAAAAACATCACAGACAGCATGGGGCAACAGCGAGGATGTCTGTGAGGGAGGTGGAACGCGATTTTAACTCGATTTAGACGATTTTCGGCACTCGAAAATCGCCTAAGCGAGGAAAAAAATGTTAACCGAAAAAAATGAAAACGAGGCTACAAGACCACGAACCGTGTAAAAGACAGCCAGTCACGTATGTGGTCGAAAAATACTAATAGGAAGGACGGAAAATAACCATGCAACGTGGAAAACATAGACTAACGTCGCCATTTTACAATAGTAACTTACACATTTACACATTAATATTGTGAAATGTCGGATTTCCCGCCTAAAGCAACGGTTTTGTCTCACGCACACAGCCTATATATAGGGCACACTTGCCACAGAACTGACACTTTCTCCTCAGGTGATTACAGTCTGACTGGACATTTTCTGCTGCCGGAAAATCAAAGAGATTGTTAGCTCTTCAGGATACTGATTGATGAATATTAAATTAAAAAGCCTACAGTATATTAATAATCATTAATCAATAATGAATTAATTAAAAATAAAGGATTATTTAAACTAATTGAGCAAACAAGAATTGACGCTTGATTTAGTTTAGCAATACTTTCATGCTTACCTGTTTGTAAGATATTAATTAATTGAATAATTAAATAATAATGTACCTTAATTTATTAATTATTAATTAGTAATCATTAAGAAAAAAACAGCTTAACGTTTATTAATACATTAATGCAAAAATATTTTGAAGACATTTACACATTGATTCATTAATTATTAATGTACATTATTTAATTAATTAATTATTAGTAATCATTATGAACAAAAAAAAACAGAATTTACAATGCCGTTAGTCTAGGAATATATTAATGCTTACATCATTAGAAAACATTTAGTCAGTGATTAATTGATTATTAATGTACATTAAATTATTAATTTGTAATTAGTAATATTAAAAAAAACAAAAAAAGGACCACAAACAAGATGTATATTTTAAGATGCACTCATATATCCGTGATGATGCGGATTGCCTCATAGGGATTAATTCAAATATTACAAATGCTTTCCCTTTTTTTTACAGTTTCAGTGTCGCTGGAGCTGAATCAACACAGAGAGTGACGTTTGCAGCCTTTCAACACCATAAACAGCACCTTTACGGGTATATAATTAAATTATGTTCTTTAAAAAAAAAAAGGATTTAAGTCTTCTTAGTTGGAATTGATGACAGCTATTGATTAATTAATGTATATTAATTAATTAATAATTAGTAATCAGGACTAAGAAAATGTTTTGTACATTGATGAGTATTGCTTTTATGTTTTCCATCTATGCTAATATATCTGTGTTGCTGCTGATTGACTGATAGGGATGAAGCAACATATTACAAATGCTTTTCATCATATTTGACAGTTTCAGTGTACCTGCAGCTGACTGAACACAGAGAGTGACGTTTGCAGCCATTCAACAGCATAAGGACGATCTTGACAGGTATATCAGTAAATTAGGTTCTCATAGCAAAAAAAATGCTAAAAACTTTTTTATTTGGAATTGATAACACTTATTGATTAATTATATATATATATATATATATATATATATATATATATATATATATATTATATATTATTATATTAATATATTAATTAATTAATAAATAATAATCATTGCAAAAAAATAAGGTTTGATTTAACAATACATTGAGGAATATGCTTTTATGTTTTGCATCTATGCGAATATATCTGTGTTGCTGCTGATCGCCTGATAGGGATGAAGCAAAATATTACAAATGATTTCAATCTTATTTCATAGTTTCATCGGCTCTGCAGCTGACTCAACACAGAGAGCGACGTTTGCAGCCTTTGAACCCCATAAAGATCACCTTGACAGGTATATCATTTAATTATGGAGTTAGGGAACAAAAAAGGCTAATTTTTTTGTTGCTAACATGGATAACAGTTATTGATTAATTAACTTATAATAATATTTTAATTAATTAAAAATTAGTCATCATTTAAAAACAAAAGGAGAATGCAATAAAAGAAATAATTTTTTTTAACATGCACTTATATATCTGCCTTACAGCTCATTTACGTACATAGTTTTTGGAAATATTAATTAACAATAAGATAAAAAAACAAGATGAGGTTAGAAGACTTTAAAAAAATATATACATTTTACTAAGCACTTAAATATATGGAGTTCATACAATCAAGATGGAATGGAATTCAATGATTAAAACTTATTTTCATGTTTTTTCACAGATTACTCATCTCTGTACCTGACTGAAAACAGAGAGTGAATTCGCAAGGCTTTGGACACAAAGAACAGCAAGTTCACAGGTATATGATTTTAGCATGCCCTTATGGTTTGGGATTGATGACACTTAATGATTAATACAGGAATGTATATTTATATAATATATGGATTTAGGGACTCATTTATTTGCAATTTTAAAAATGTAATAGGGAGCGAAAAAACGACATAGAATATTACTAAAATAAAAAAAAATGTGCGTATATAGTGCCAGATTGCTTGGAACAACTTGCAAATGAATGAGGTTTTTAGGATTTCGTTTTGCAAAAAAAAAAATACAAAAAAACATGAAGATGAATGAGGTTTTGAGGTTTAAATTGGTCATTTTTGAATCAGTTCTGTAAATCAGTGCAGTGTTTTCTGTCCTGTTGCAGTAATCAGGGTCCAGGTGAGAGTGGGTGTGGCTTGGCCTGTGTAAGTTATATCTGTGTGCATTTGTGTGAGGTTCTGTTTGAATCAGTTCTGTAAATCAGTGCAGTGTTTTCTTCCTGTGGGCTGTTATCTGGGTACAGATGAGAGTGGGTGTGGCTTGGCCTGTGTAGGTTATATCTGTGTGCATTTGTGTGAGGTTCTGTTTGAATCAGTTCTGTAAATCGGTGCAGTGTTCTCTTCCTGTGGGCTGTAATCCGGGTCCAGATGAGAGAGGGTGTGGCTTGGCCAGTGTAAAGGTTTATCTGTGTGCATTTTGTCATGTTCTGTTGAATCAGTTCTGTGGGGCAGTGCAGTGTTTTCTGTCCTGTGCTCATTTATCATTGTACAGGCGAGTAGGCGGGGTCTGTTTTAACAATGGAAAAGCGAGCTTGGGGGATTGCAATCATTTCTAGTGTGTGTGGTTAGTGTGTAGGAGATTGAATAAGAGGAAGAAATCCAAAGGAAAGGGGTATTATAAGAAAAAACAGAAATCAAACTTATATATCTTTTTTCTGTTTTGTTTGGGTTAAGGTGTAGAAAAGCAATCTTTATACAAATACATTGATTTGTTTTCTCACTGTATTTTTGTAACTGATAATCATGAGTCAGTCCAGGGGCAACCTCACTCAGTGTACATCCTGCCAAATGTATGAGTTGGCAAACACCAACTGATTTGCCAGATTGAGTGAAACTGTTGGTGATGTCCATTCAGGAATGGCAATGCCAGATAGAGCTGTTCAGCCGGGAGAACAGTTCTGCTGGAGGAGAGGGAGGGCAGAATAGGCAGAGCAACAGACATGTTTTGGTGGTAGGGGACTCTATTATTAGGAAGGTAGACAGGGTGATTTGTCACCCAGATCCCAGCAATCAAACAGTTTGCTGTCTCCCTGGTGCTCGGGTTCGGCATGTTGTGGATCGGGTGGATACATTTTTGGGAGGGGTCTGGAAATTATCCGGCGGTCTTGGTACACATTGGTACCAATTACAAAGTTAGTGGAAGATGGAGTGTCCTAAAGAATGATTTTAGAGAACTAGGGAATAAGCTTAAAGCAAGGACCTCCAAGGTAGTATTTTCTGAGATACTGCCAGTGCCACGTCCTAGCCCAGGGAGGCAGAAGGAGCTTAGGGAGGTTAATGCGTGGCTAAAAAAGTGGTGCAGTGCAGAGGGTTTTGGATTTTTAGAGCACTGGGCTGACTTCTCACTTGGGTACAATCTCTATAGCAGGGATGGATTGCACCTTAATGATGAGGGAGCTTTTGTGCTAGGGGATAGGATGGTAGAATGGCTGGAGGAGTTTTTAAACTTGTAGGTGGGGGGGAGGGACTATATAGAAGTATTGGGGTAAATTGGGTAGAGAGGGAAAGGGATGGATTATTTACCCATGGGGGAGTAGAAGGGGGGAGGGTTACAATAGACACTAGGGAGGTATTAATAGGGGCCTCAAATACAGTGGCAAGCACTTCACAACGGCAGAGCCATAGCAACATAAAGTGTATGCTGCTAATGCAAGAAGTTTGCCTGGGAAAATGGACAAGCTAGAAATATTAGTGGTACAAGAAAAATGTTTAATAGGCATTACGGAAACATGGTGGGATTGTTAATCTGGATGGTTATAACCTATTTAGGAAAGATAGGGGAAATGGTAAAAGAGGAGGAGGGATCTGTCTGTATGTTAAGCCTGAATTTAAGCCTATAGTCAGAAAAGATATTTATGCTGGCACTAACGGCATCATTAAATCTTTGTGGGTTGAGCTAAATAGTGGAGGAGCTAATTCTAAACGCATATTGGTGGGAGTATGCTATAAACCCCCAAATATAGCTGAAAGTGAGGAAATACAATTATTGTTATAGATTGGAAATGCAGCTAAGCACGGGCAAGTTCTAATAATGGGAGACTTTAATTACCCTGAAATAAACTGGATAAATGAGACCAGCAGCTCAGCGAAGGGGAGCAGGTTCTTGAATACACTCAGGGATCATTATCTGGCCCAGGTAATACAAGAACATACTAGAAATGGGGCCATCTTGGATTTAGTCATCACAAGTAATATTGATATAATATCAAATGTTAAAATAGGGGAACCCTTGGGGAACAGTGATCACAACACAGTCTCATTTGAGATTGAATACAAAAAACAGAGTTGTAAGGGGCCAACAAAAACTCAAAATTTTAAAAGGGCTAACTTTAATGGGCTAAGGGCAGAAATACATCAAATAGACTGGGACAAAGAACTTACAGGGAAGAATACTGAAAATAAATGGACAACATTCAAATCCTTACTAAATAAACATACTTATCGGCATGTACCATGTGGAAATAAAATGAATAGGAGTAGATCATATCCCATGTGGCTTAACAATGACTTAAAGATCATGACAGGGAAAAAGAAATATGCATTTAAATTATACAAGAAGGAGGGAACAGAGGCAGCTTTATGTGACTATAAGGAAATCAACAAGTCTTGCAAAAGGGCTATTAGACTGGCTAAAATAGAAAATGAGAAGTCAGTTGCAATGGAAAGTAAGACTAACCCTAAAATATTTTTTAAATATATTAATAGGAAGAAGGCGAGGAAGAAAGGTATAGGAACTTTACAATGTGACACAGTCTGATAATTAGTGACCAGGAAAAAGCAGATGAGCTAAATAGGTTCTTTTCGTGGGTATACACAAGGGAGGTACCAGTGGTTGGGACACTGCAACATAATGGGGCTACACTACCTTTACTAAATAATTGGTTAACGCAGGAAGAAATCCAAAAGAGGTTGGAGAAAATAAATGTTAATAAAGCCCCGGGTCCTGATGGAATACATCCAAGGGTACTGAGGGAGCTGGGTTCTGCAATAGCCAAACCATTATATCTAATCTTTAAAGACTCACTCACTACAGAGTCTCTACCAGATGACTGGAGAAAAGCTGATGTGATACCTATATTTAAGAAGGGATCTAGAGCAAATCCGGGGAATTATAGACCAGTGAGCCTCGCTTCTGTAGTGGGGAAGCTTTTAGAGGGTTAATAAGGCACAGAATACAAGAATATGTCTATTTGAACAAGATCATAGGTAGCAGTCAACACGGATTTACGAAGGATAGGTCATGTCAAACAAATCTAATTAGTTTCTATGAGGAGGTTAGTAGGAACCTGGATCAGGACAACACAGTGGATGTAGTCTTTTTAGATTTTTCAAAGGCATTTGATACAGTGCCACATGGAAGACTAGTGAGCAAACTAAGGTATACAGGAATTGCAGTAAATATCTGCTCATGGATAGAGAACTGGTAAAAGACAGGAAGCAAAGGGTTGTTGTAAATGGAACATACTCCGATTGGTCTAATGTGATAAGCGGGGTTACTCAAGGTTCAGTATTAGGTCTTCTCCTTTTTAACATATTTATTAATGACATAGAAGTAGGACTCGAAAGTAGTGTCTCCATTTTTGCTGATGACACTAAGTTGTGCAAGGTAATAAAATCAGATAATGATGTACTTTCCCTACAAAGGGATTTGCATAAATTAGAGGAATGGGCATCTAAATGGCAGATGAGATTTAATACAAATAAATGTAAAGTTATGCATCTGGGAAGGAAAAATAGCTGTGCAATTTATAATCTTAATGGAGCAAATCTAGGGGTATCAGATATTGAAAGGGATTTGGGAGCTTTTGGGCAACCACCTAGGTAACACTGCTCAAAGCCAAGCAGCAGCTGCAAAGGCAAATAAAATATTAGCATGTATTAGGAAGGGTATAGAAGCCAGGGAAGCAAATATAATTCTGCCACTATACAAATCCCTAGCACGCCCTCATTTGGAATATGGAGGACAATTTTGGGCACCACTTCATAAAAAGGACATTTTAGAGCTGGAAAAAGTACAGAGAAGGGCAACAAAACTAATAAGGGAAATGGAGGGGCTAAGTTTTGAAGAAAGACTAACCAAACTAAACTTATTTTCGCTAGAAAAAAGGCGTCTAAGAGGAGATATGATTACCTTATATAAATACATCCAGGGTCAGTATAAGGCTTTGTCAAGTGAACTTTTTGTAGCAAGAGATTTTCAACTGACAAGAGGACATCCTGAGGTTAGAGGAAAAAAAATTCACCTTGAACAAAGAAAAGGGTTCTTCACAGTTAGGGTGGTTAAACTGTGGAATTCTCCACCAAAGGAGGTGGTGACAGCGAATTCGATAGACAACTTCAAAAAGGGTTAGATATATTTTTGAATAAAGAGGGCATTCAAGGCTATCCTAGATAACTATCGAAGGAATATTGATCTAGGGAGAAATTTGATCGCCAGTTTCTGGGGTCAGGAAGGAATTTCCTTTTTTTCCCCTTATGAAACAATTGCCAAAGTTTCAATGTTTTTTTTTTCTGTTTGCTTCCTCTGGATCAATCAACAATTAATAATAAATAGTCCACATATTAAAAAGATCAATAGATATCTAAAAAGGTTGAACTTGATGGACTAACTCTTTATTCATCCTCCAATACTATACTATTAATAGTAATTATTTTTATTTTTTTTCATATTTACAGCCATTTTATTGTGTGCAAAAACCCAGCCCTCATGTTCCCAATGCTGCCGTTCTGTAGATTTATTTATTTTTTTTAATAATTTTTATTGTGAGAAAAGAGAATTATACCATCGCAGGGTAAGCTTTGAAGAAAAAAAACAAACAAAACGAAACAGCCATCATAGAAACAAGACAAAACATATTACGGTTATATGGTATGAATTGTCATAAACATTTTTTCTTCAAACCTTTATCAATTATTTTTTATATTATAGTTAAGTTGTCTATGTTCACTTAAAGTGTATCCAAGATAGTTTTAATAATAACCAAAGAATAAAATAAATAAATAAATAAATAAAATAAAACAGAGAAAAGTACAGAAAGAGAGAGGGAAAGAAAAGGAGGGGAAAGAGAAAAAAAAAGGGGGGGGGGAGAATAGCCCATTTAACGAAATAGGATCTTACCAACCTCACCTGTCGGCTCTCAGGATCCAAATGTCCCAACATGAGGCCCACCTTCTGTATCTCTCTTTTGTTCTTGAAGTACTTGTTGCTCTAATCCAACCCAAACTGATGGGGAGTCCTTAATATACCATTTAGTCAACTGAGCTAGTCTTGCTGCTTTATAGTATCTCAACAAATCAGGTGTAGCTAATCCTCCTCTCTTTTTTGATGCCGTCATAGTTACTTTGTTTATCCTAGGCTTCTTATTACCCCAGATGAACCTTGAAATTGCCTTTTGCATGGCAGCTATGTCTTTTAATGTAATTGTCGTCGGTATAGTCCAAAAAAGATATAATAATTTAGGGAGTGTGTTCATTTTAACGGCATGAATTTTACCAAACCACGATATTTTAAGTGAGGACCATATATGAAGTTCTTTGTAGATTTCTTTTAACATGTTGGGATAATTAACCTCATAAATTAATTTAGAAGTTCTAGGGATTTGAATTCCCAAATATTTGACACAGTTCAGGGACCATTTAAAAGAAAAGTTTTGTGACAACAGACTTTCAAGCTGTTTGGGCAAAGAAACGTTAAGTGCCACACTTTTATTTGTATTTACTTTGAAACCTGATATTTGACCAAATTTATTCAGTATTTGAAACAAACTAGGTAAGCTAATTAACGGATCTGTAATGGTAAGTAAGATGTCGTCTGCAAAGAGGCTAAGCTTGTATTCTTTACCCCCCAGCTTGATTCCGTTAATACCTGGAGATTCCCTGAGTGCTATAGCCAAAGGTTCAAGACACAATGCGAATAATAAGGGGGATAGTTGACATCCCTGTCTTGTACCTCTAGCTATATCAAATAATTGCGATCTGAATCCCTGGTAGGAGATATATGCTCTCGGAGTTGAGTACAATGTCATAATGCTCTTTAGGAAGCTTTCGCTTAAGCCAAATCGAAGTAGTACCTCTTTCATATACATCCAATCAATTCTATCGAATGCCTTCTCGGCATCCAGGGATAATAGCATTAGGGGCAGCTTTTTATTAGAGGCTATGTCCATAAGGTTTAGTATTCGCCTTATATTATCAGGTGCTTCCCTTCCTGGCATGAAGCCTACCTGGTCCGGATGAATCACGGATGGCAACAACTAAGCCAGTCTGTTGGCTAGAATCTTGGAGTACAGTTTAATATCATTATTGATTAGAGATATAGGCCTGTAAATACTACACTGCATAGGATCTTTGTTTTCTTTGTGCAACACAATGATTTTTGCTTCCAGAAATTCCCTTTTCATGTTTTTTCCTGAAAGAAAATCTTTGAACAAGAGTTGAAGATGAGGCAAAAGGGTCTCAATATATTGCTTATAGTAAAAGTTAGTGAAACCATCCGGACCAGGGGCCTTGTGGGCTTTAGTAGCTTTAATTGCTATTCTAATTGTGTCTGCCGAAATCAGGGATGTTAATGAATCTCCTTCAACTGGATCAAATTGAGGGACTTCAATTGATGCTAAATATCATTAATATGGGATTTATGATTTTGCATCCCAGAGTGGGCGGGGGTTGAATATAAGTCAGTGTAAAATTGTTGAAAAGTCTTTGCAATTTGATCTGGTTGGTATACAGTATTGTTTTGCTTAGTTAATAATTTAGGAAAAAAAGGAATTAGCCCTCTGCTGTTGGAGTCTCCTAGCCAGCATTGTGTCTGGCTTATTGGAGTGCCTAAAGAATTTAGATTGTGTGCGCTGTAGGATAGTCACCATTTTCTTTTTCAGAATCACATTCAAGTCATATTTGCACTTAAGTATCTCCTCGTAAGTTTGATGCGAGTGCTGTGTAGAGAACAATTTTTGGAGGTCTGATATTTTCTTGTTCAATTTATCTATTTGACCGTGATCAGTTTTTTTTGCGGCTGATCCTAGTTGAATACAGACCCCTCTTTTTACTGCCTTATGTGCTGCCCACACCCCCATCCCATCTACTTCGCCACCGCTATTCAGTGAGAAATAATCCACTAGTGCTTGTTTGATTGTTTCTTTTGCTACTGGATCGTTAATTAGTGCTGGATTTAACGACCACGAGGGGGATCGGCCCTTTGGCAATAAGTCGCATAATGATATACTAACTAGGTCATGGTCGGACCACTAAATAGTGTGGATTGACGCATCTAGTAGGTTAGAGGCCAGTTGTTGCTGTAATAGTATATAATCAATGCGTGAATGGGATTTATGTCTGGCCGAGTAAAAGGTGTAGTCCCTTATCTTTGGATGCATTTCCCTCCATGCGTCGAATAGGCAGTTATTTTTTAGCAGCGTTTTAAGTGTTTTTGTAGCTGTGGGAACTAGGGATGGGGCAGAGGGCCCACTCTTATCCTCAACTGGGTCTAAGACTGCATTCATGTCTCCCCCTATAATACAGATGGATTGTTGCCAATGGGAGATTAAGTTTGAGATTCTGCGCAAGAAAATAGATTGGTCCACGTTTGGTGCGTATACATTAAGCAGTGACACTGGTCTATCATTGATGGTGCCCTGTATAGCTATATATCTACCATCTTTATCTTTTTGAGTGGAAGTGTGTTGGAAATTTAGCCTATGATGAATCAAGATTGAGACACCCCTCTTTTTTTCTGATGCAGTAGCATGGTATGCTTGCGAGTATTTCCCCCCCCAATATTTGGGTATTGAATTTTTTTTTAAATGAGTTTCTTGTAATAGAACTATGTCTGCTCCTAGTCTAAGATATTCTTTAATGGCTATTCCCCTCTTAACTGGCTCATTTAAACCTTGAGTGTTGTGTGAAATTATTTTAATATCCATGACTTACCCCACAGCAGGACAGGACTGTTAAGAGATCAGGTGCAAAGAAGATTGCTGATATGAGATACAGTAATTGTAGTGTTGGAGCCCGAGAGCCGAGCGCTAGAGGGAGGGAACGAAGAACAAAGATAAGAAAGATGAGAAACCGCAGAGAATGGACAATAAATAAAGAAAAATAAATAAATAAAAAAATTAAATAAAATAAACAAAAAACAAAAAAACTAAATTGGGTTCAGAAACACTTAGAGCAAACTATGTTGTAAATAGTTAACTATTCTATTGATGTCTCGGATCAGTTAAGCGATACCTGTGGATACCTCAAATACAACTTGGTGTCACCAGTACACCTTGATTTAAAATGCTAACTACTTTTATTCGTGTTGTTTTATATTGGAAATAACAGTAATTTAAGCAAGCGCTGTCCTCTCAAATTTAAACGGTGAGCCACCTAGTATCCTAACCAATGGATACTGAGATGGTTCGCCTGCTTAGCAAAAATACAACATAACCCCGTAGGGGCACATTTATTACATTCTTTAACGAAACAAGTAACTATGTAAACCTATTTGTCTACATAAACAAATAAAGTAAACTGAGATAATGATACATTATCACTGCAGAAAGATATTCTCTGATCGAAGTCCCAGTTGACACGGATAAAGTCCAGAACGAGTGTCATATGAAATGATGAGGTTAAAGAAGTGGGAGGGAACTCTACGTTCAGGTTGTTGGGATGTTCAGTGGTCTCGGGCCTCGACGTTGTCGTTGAGCCGGCTCAGGGAGTAGATTCACGTTGTCCGGTAGCTGTATATTCCAAGATGATAATAGGTTTGTTTTGGGGGTCCCCAAACGTTAGATTGAGGGGAAGATTCGACCTCACTTGGTTTTAGGCAAGTTTTTGGCAATTTCTACCCCAGAGCTCCTGCTCCATGCGACATCTTCCTGCCGTCACCAGCCACGCCCCCTATTAATAATTATTTAACAACGAATTAATTAATAACTAATCTGCATATTGCAGATCAGAGGAGATCTTAACAGGTTGAACTTGATGGACTGAAAGTCTTTTTTCAACCTTAATTACTATGGGCCTCATTCTATTAGCGGCCGCAGCCGTTGCGGGGCCGCAAGGACCGGCCGCAAGCTTTACGGCTATTCTATTCCCTTACGGCCGGAGGCTCCGGCAGGCTTGCGGCCGGTGCCTTGCTATCTCTTGCGGCCGTTTGCGCCAGAGGAAATCCTTTGATCTAAAACAACCCGCAAGAGTTTCGGCCGTAAGAAATTCCTATTTGCAATTCAATTGCTCCGGGAACCCTCTCTGCAAGGCTAAAAGCGAGCCGCAGCTTACTTGCAGGAAAGAGGTCCCGCTAGCACCAATTAAGCACATAAAATAGCTCAAATAAAGCCATCCTGCACTTTGAGAAGACTATAAAGGGATTTTAGGTGTTAGAAAAAATAGCACATAATTATCCTATACTCAAATCCGTAAAATATTTTATTTTTAATATCCGTAAAATATCCATGTAAAAAGTCCAGAGTGCTTGGAGCACCTCAGACACGCCCACGCCGCAGCCGGAAAATAAACAGTTAATTTGAACTCGGGTTTGGGCTGATGTGCAAGCTTGAGAGTGGGTTCCTTTTAATCCTCATGTCCCCCAATATGATCCCTAGCATTTACAGAGCTGTACAGTGCAGGCTTGAATTTATTTTTGAGTTTTTATATTTCACAGCTTACGGCCGGTTCCAAGATATGCGGCCGGCCGTAAGAGGAGATCCTTGCGGGGCCGTATAATAGAATCGCGAGTTAACTGAACCCCCGCAAGGAATCGCAGCCTTACGACCGATTTACGGCCGCTAATAGAATGAGGCCCTATGTAACTATGTAACTATTACAAGAAGAAAAAAAAAAGATGAATATATATATGCTTAACTAATAACCTTTTAAAGAACCTCAATTAGACATCATATCTACATTCATTGCATCTTTAAGATAATTTAACATTCTTTTAGGACACATCTATACTTGGATAATAGCTGTTTCTGTTTGATCTTCTTTACGACAATATAAGTAACTTTTTAGGTTTAACATTGATCTCAGTTTTGGATTCATTCAGTAACGTATATTCATTTAGTAATGAATTGATAATTCAGTACTCCTAAAAGAAAATAAAAAAATGCTCAATATATATATATATATGTGCAGTCCTTTGCTTTTTAATGTATGTCAATAAAACACTCCAAAAATGGGTTCATATACTGCATAGAAAAAAGAATGGTTTTAAAATCTTTGCAATCTTTAATTAATGCTATTTACCTTTAGATTGAAACCAGATACAAACAATATGTACAGCACCCAAAAAAAAATAATCTTACACCTGTATTTACAATTACAGATTACAATGGCGGATAATGGAGAAGACAACATTGAACGCAAAAGAAGATTGGCAAGGGTAAGGAAGCAAAGGTGGAGAGATGCACAGTCACCTGAAACTTCCCAACGCTTAAGAGAAGAAGACAGACAGTCTTTTAAATAAAAGAAAAATGAATAAGAAAGCACAAAGTGAGTGTGCTGGAGCTTTAAAGAAACGAAAAAGTAAACAATAACATGTCTGTGAACCATTGCCCAATGATACTATATTGTCTATTGACACCAATGTTCAGACACATGACACCAATGTAGTTATAGAAAGTTGTAGTGATATCTATGTTGAGGAAGTGCATGAGAATGTGTTTAGTAGAGCACTAACAGTAGATACTCATTATTGTGGATTACTTAATGTTGTTTGTCAGTTTTGTGGGGCCTATCATTTTCTAAAGGAAAGACCAACTGATGGAGATTTAATTAGTTGTTGTCAGAAAGGAAAGGTAAGACTTCCACAAAGACACCCATTTCCAGATTACTTACAAAATATCATGAGCGATCCAACATTTCCAAACTATACCAATTTAAAAAAAAACATAAGGTCTTATAACAGTGCAATTTAATTTGCTTCAATGGGTGCCACATTAGCAGAAAATGTCCCAGGACATGGTCCTTACTGTTTTAGAGTTCAAGGACAAATTTACCACCAAACTTCACATTTACACCCACAAGAAGGAGAAAAAAACTTGCACAGTTATATGTCTTAGATACAATGGAAGCTGTTGCACAAAGAATGACACTTCAAGAAAATAAACAGTGTTTGCGCATAGTCTTTGAACAGTTGGATAAAATTATGGCCAACAACCCATACACTTAAGCATACAAAAAATTAGCACAGGTTGAAAAAGAACAACAGGAACATGCTCAAAGACATCAATTGACAATGCCAAGAGTAAATATGCCAAGAGTAAATATGGCCAAGAGTAAATATGGTGTTAAAAAGAACATGCTCAAAGACATCAATTGACAATGCCAAGAGTAAATATGGTGTTAAAAAGAGATTGCAACACTGATCAAAGATGGTATAATTTACCAACAGTAAATGAGGTTGCCATGGTTTTTAAAAATGAAGGTGGTGAACCACCTTTTCAGCGGGATATTAGAATATATCCCCGCAATGAAGAACAACATTTTATAATCATAAATATATTAAGTTGTAATTTAGATCCAATGACATCCCATTTTCTTTCCAAATGGTGATCCTGGATGGGAACCAAAATTACAATTGCAAAGTTATCCAAATAGTAAAGTTCGTGTTAGATGCAATAAAATATTGTGTACAAGGAGGTTTTGTAATTACAGATAATAATTGCTTCATTTGAACGAAGAAATTGAAGGTCAATTGGCCTCTTCTTAGTGGAACACTATTTCAGTTACACAAACATGTCAACAATTTCAAAAAAATACAGTAATAAACAACAAAAAAGGAAGAAAAAAAAAAGGGCTTACATCCCATATACAGAAATAAAAGTCTGCTGTGCTCTTTGAAAGGAAACCACTTTCAAGAAAAAAAAATATGGAATGTCTGGGGAGTCACTTTAGACATGATTGGCTCCACAAAACAGTTAGCTTGCATTTTATTACCTTTACTGTTTAAAATGTAATATGTTTCTTTCTAGTTTGTAAGCTTAAAAATATGTTTGAAAAGGACTGAAAAGTTGATGCATTCTTTGTAATTAAGGTTTAATGTTAGTAGCAGCATCATCATTTGTTGAAAATTAAACATTGCAAAGCAAGGAGGGCCCTGTCTTTGAGCCTCAAATCCATAGTGCTTTCCCTAAAGCACCTTGTGGGATTGAAACTCGCAGACTTACAACCTAAATGTATTGTGTGAGGAAAAGGAGGGAGAGGTGAGAGTGTGTTAGGGTGGAAGGTGATATGCTTCTTTAAAGAGATGTGTTTTTAGAGAGGTTTTGAATGTTTTGAGGCAGGAGGATAATCTGGTGGAGCAAGGCAAGGAGTTCCAGGGAATAGGGGAAGCACGAGAAAAGTCCTGAAGGCGAGAGTGAGAGGGGGTGATAAGAGTTGTGGAAAGAAGAATGTCATTAGCAGAACGAAGAGGGCTTGTGGGGAGTATTTGGAGATGAGACCAGAAATGTATGGGGGTGCGCGGTTGTTGAGGGCTTTGAAAGTTAGGGTCATGATTTTAACTTTTATTCTTGAGGCTAAGGGAAGCCAGTGGAGTGATTGACAGAGAGGTGATGCCGACACTGAGCGTTGTGTACGGAAGATGAGTCTAGCAGAGGCATTCATAATGGATTGAAGTGGAGATAGTCGGGTGGTGGGTAGGCCAACAAGAAGCAAGTTGCAGTAGTCTAGTCGAGAGATGATGAGAGAGTGTATAAGGATTTTAGTTGTGTCTTGTGTAAAATAGTGTCGAATTCTGGAGATGTTTTTTAGATGGAGAAGACAAGATTTAGTTAGTGATTGTATGTGAGGGATGAAAGACAGGGCGGGGTCCAGTAGATCCCCAGACAACGGGCTTGGGAGGTCGTTGTGATGATGTCATTGTTGACAGTGAGAGAGATGTGAGGAATTGATGCTGTGGTAGAGGGAGGAAAGATAAGGAGTTCAGTCTTAGACATGTTGAGTTTGAGATGGTGGGTGGACATCCAAGAGGAGAGGCAGTTGGAGACGTGTGTTAGAAGAGAGGGGGATAGATCTGGTGCGGAGAGGTAGATTTGAGTGTTATCTGCATAGAGATGATAATGAAGCCCAAAAGAGTTTATAAGGGTACCAAATGAGGATGTGTAAATGGAGAAGAGGAGGGGGCCAAGGACTGATCCTTGGGGTACACCAACAGACAGGGCGTGAGGAGAAGAAGAGGTGTCGGAGAAGGAGATACTGAATGGTCGATTTTGTAGGTATGATGAGAACCATGAGAGGGCAGTGTCTTGAATACAGAGGGAGGAGAGGATATGTTGTAGAAGTGGATGGTCGACAATGTCAAAGGCAGCAGAGAGATCTAGAAGAAGAAGAATAGAAAAGTGACCTTTTGACTTGGCAGTAAGCAGGTCATTTGGGACTTTAGTGAGAGCTGTCTCAGTGGAGTGTTGGGGCCGGAAGCTGGATTGGAAGGTGTCAAGAAGGGAGTTAGAGGAAATAAAGCTGGTAAGGCGGTTATAGACGAGCAGCTCCAGCAGTTTGGAAGCCAGGGGAAGTAGAGAGATAGGGTGGTAGTTAGATGCAACGTCAGAGTCAGAGGAGGTTTTTTTGAGGATGGGTGTAATTATGGCGTGTTTTAGAGAAGATGGAAATGTGCCAGTATTTAGGGAAAGTTTGAAAATATGTGTGAGAGCTGGTATTAGTGTGGTAGAGAGGGGAGGGATGAGCTGAGATGGAATAGGATCCTGAGGACAGGTAGTGAGAGGAGTGGATAATAGCAGGCTAGCGAATTCATCCTCTGTAGCTGGGGCAAAGCAGTTCAAAGTGGCTGTTGGATTTGGGTAGGGAGAAGACTGGGTTAGGTTGGTTAGTTGAGACTGTAGAGTGAGTGATCCACTGTGAGATGAGAGTTCATTGCGGATATTTTCGATTTTATGAATAAAATGGTTGGCAAAGTCTTCAGCTGTGAGAGAAGAAGGGATGGGAGGAGGTGGTGGGTGGAGGCAAGTTTTGAAAGTGGCGAATAGACGCTTGGGATTAGAGGACATGGTTGATATTAGTGAAGTGAAGTAGTGTTGTCTGGCTAGGTTGAGGGCAGAGGAGTAGGAGGGTAACATAAATTTGTAGTGGAGGAAATCTGCAGAGGTGCCTTTCAGCAGTGCAGGAGCACTTCTGGATGTATTGTGTTTGTGTTGTGTGCCAAGGTTGTGGAAGAGAGCGAGGGCATCTTCGTGTGTTATGGGAGCGAGGGTATCAAGGGTGGAAGAGAAGGAGAGTTGTAGAGTGGGGTGGCAGTGTCAGGGCAGTTGAGGTTGGGGATGGAGCTGAGAAGGGGTTGGATATTAGTGGAGAGCTGAGCAGGGTCAAGTGATAGCAGGTTTCTGTTCGTGATGGTGGCAGGGGTTGAAGAAGGGTGGTGGGAGGAAGAAGAGGTGAGGTTGAATGTAAGTAAGTGATGGTCAGATAGAGCTAGAGTGGGTGGATAACTGGATTGGAGGTTGTGCTGAGATTGGTGAAGATAAGGTCAAGAGAATGTCCAGCATGATGAGTAGAAGAATCTGTAAGTTGTGAGAGGCCGAGGGAAGAGGTGAGTGCGAGCAGTATGGCTGCTGCTGGGGAGGTGGGGGTGTCAATGGGAATGTTAAAATCTCCAAGTACCAGTGAAAGAACATTGGAGGAGTGAAAGTGAAGGAGCCAGGCAGAAAAGTGATCAAGAAATTGAGAGGGAGTGCCTGGGGGGAGGGGGTGGGGGGGGGGGGGGGTATAGATCACAGCTACACGTAGAGAGATAGGTGAGAAGAGGAGGATTGTATGAACTTCAAAGGATGAGAATTGGAGGGATGGCACAGGGGGTATGAGGTGAAATGTACAGCTAGTGGAAAGCAAAACACCCACACCACCGCCATGTTTGTTCCCAGGTCTAGGTATGTGGCTGAGAGAGCGCTGCAGGGGAGGCAGTGTCTGAGGATGAGCGCCAGGTTTCAGTGAGTGCCAGAAGATTGAGAGAGTTGGTAGTGAATCGGTCATGAGTGAATGAGAATTTATTGCAGATGGATCGTGCGTTCCAGAGGGCGCAGGAGAAAGGTAGAGTAGACTGTCTGTGACATGTGATGGATATCAGATTCTGAGTGTTACCGGCCTGCTTGGCCTTGAACCAGAGTGTGGCTGACAGCGAGTGGAGATGAGTGAGGGGCCTGGGTTAGGGGAGATATCTCCCACAGCCAGGAGACGGAGGAGTGAGAGGGAGAGAAGATGGGACTGGGACTTACAGCGCTGTTTCTGCTGGTGAGTGTTAGGGAGAGGATGAGATTGTGACTGGAGGAGGGAGAGGAGCTCATGGGAGCAGAGAAGAGGAGAGGAGAGCAAGGGAGGTGAGATGGTGACTGGAGGAGGGAGAGGAGCTCATGGGAGAAGAGGAGAGGAGAGCAGGGAAGGTGAGATGGTGATATTGTTGGGGAAGTCATATGGAGAGGCTCCAAAGGAAAGCGTGAGCGAGAGGCCGGAGGTTATAAGAAAGAGGAAAGCGGGAGAAAGCATTGTGACAGTGTGTAAGCTCAGGAGAAATATAGGATGATTGTTTGCTTGTGGGGGTAAGAATTATTGTCCTAAGATATAAAAGTTATAGTGATATACATTCAGGAGCAGGGAGAAGAGTGTGATAAGGTTAATCAGAATGGCAGTGGTGGGTGAGTATCTAAGAGACTTTATTAATTAGTTTTTAGCAGGTGATGTTAACTGAGGAGGTGCAAGTCATGTGAGTATCTATAAATTAGGATAATGCAAGGGCGGGTGGGAGTGGGCAGGGAGGGCGGAGAGAGCATTCAGTTGTTAGTGTCCAGAGTGAGGGATAGGAGGTCTGAAGTGACTTCTGTGATGAGAGACAGGAAGAAAGGTCTAAGCATTGAATATGCATATAAGAAGACCATTTGTTACAGGTGTGATGTAGTAAAATAGGAGGGGTGTGGGAGGTGGTATACAACACACAGTATAGTACATTAACAGGATAGATAATTACAAATGTTACACAAATGTTACTATGTGGCCAGATATCATATAAGATATGAAAGTTAATAATTAATGTAACAGACAGAAGTATATTGTTGTGGTCTTCCAGGTGACTGTAAATACCTTGTAATCAGTTAGTTGTTAGTGTCCAGGGTGAAGGGATAGGAGGTCCGACTTCCGGACCCAAAACTCCACAGAGACAGCTCTAACAAAAGTTTCTAATGACCTGCTAATCGCCAAGTCAAAGGGTCATTTCTCTATCCTAATTCTCCTGGATCTCTCTGCTGCCTATGGCACAGTGGATCACTCTCCGCTCCCTAGGCATCCGTGACAGTGCTCTCTCTTGGTTCATATTCTATCTAGAAAATAGAACATTTAGCGTATCCTTCTCTGGCGTCTCTTCTTCTCCTCGCCCTCTAACTGTCGGCGTGCCCCAAAGTTCAGTCGTACGCTCTCTTCTTTTCTCCATCTACACATCCTCCCTCGGTTCCCTAATTCCATCTTTTGGATTTCAGTATAATCTCTATGCAGATGACACCCAAATCTACCTCTCTGCACCTGAACTATCCCCCTCTCTGCTAGCTCATGTTGCCAATTGCCTGTCTAGCATATCCTACTTGATGTCCACCCGTCAACTTTAACTCAACACTTCTAAGACATAACTCCTTGTCTTTCCACCCTCTTCCTCAGCTCCCACCCCTCTCTTATCTCTCACTGTTTACAATGCCATTATCACTCCCAACTTCCAGGCCCGCTGTCTTGGGGTTCTCTGGACCCTTGCCTCTCTTTCATTCCTCAATCACTCTCAAAATCTTGTCACTTTTACCTAAAAAATATCTCCAAAATCCGTCACTACCTTACTCATGACACAACAAAAATTTGAATTCACTCTCTCATCTTATCTCACCGTGACTACTGCGACTCTCTCCTCACCGGTCTTCCTATCACCCGTCTCTCTCCACTCCAATCCATATTAAACGCATCCGCTAGACTCATTTACCAATGTCAACGCACAGTGTCCACAGCACCGCCGCCCTCTTCGCTCTGCTAATGACTTTCTTCTCTCCTCCTCTCTCGTCACCTCCTCTCACTCCTGCCTACAGGACTTTTCTTGTGCTGTCCCTATAATTTGAACTCCTTGCCTCGCTCCACTAGAATATCATCAGGCCTCAAAGCCTTTAAAATCTCTTTAAAAATGCATCTATTCAAAGAAGTCTATCATCTTTAGCCTTTACATGCTCTATTAATCTATCACTCTCCTGTACACCATCCACACCCTTTAGAATGTAAGTTTGCAAGTTTTCAATCTTGATAGGTGCTTCAGGGAAAGCACTGTGTATGTCTGATTGAAAGCTCAATAACAGGGCCCTCCATCCATTGCACTGTTTGAAATTGTTCTTGACTTGTACTTAATCCCTGTATAGCGCTACAGAATCTGTGGGTGAGTTATAAATGAAGGATAATAATAATAATAAGAAGAAGAAGAAAGGTACAAAAGCATCAGGAGGAACAAGTTCAAGGAAAATGCGGATTTTGATTTTACCGTAAAAAAAAACGTAATAATCAAACTGATAAATACAAAAGAGTGCTGGCCTCTAGAAAACAAAATAAATACCGTTGGGATACGATTGATTTTCGTAATGCTACGGCCTTTAAAATAAACAAACAACAACGTAGAATGGAAACTGATGTAAGCTCATCGGCGCACTCTGATGTAGAAGGATCACAACAATATTGGTCTACATGCAACTCAAAATGTGTGAACAGTAATGGGACTAACTATAAACCCACCCTGAGAACAAGATATTAACAAACCCAGATGGACATTTTTTTAGACAGGGGTCAAGACCCAAATCAGGCCAGAAGAGCTCGCAGAGGAAGACCAAGGGGGAGCAGAAACCAAGCTCTCTAAATATGCCCACCTCCATGCCTCCACTATATCTGCATCCCTGATACCTTCTGCAAATGTAAATAAGACCAACACACCTGTCCAACACCATAATCTCCCAATTACTGAGGCTTTGACTAATGAATCTGCAACGAGAATTAATGATGGAATTAGCATCATCCATCTGTCAAACTTTACTTTAATGGAGTCTCATAGGAAACTATTGTCCAAAGGCCTCAACTTTGTACCTACCAGTTATGCAAACCAGTTTACGAATAGAAAGGATGTAAACTATATTATTAAAAAGAGAAACGAGCAAAGGAAAACTTGTGATTCGTTATTCCAGATAAAGATGCCCTGAAGGATCCCTTGAGTTTACTCAATGAAGAGGAACAGAAAGATGATGAGATTCAATCATTTTTGAAAAGCTGAAGAAATAAAAGTAAATTTACTCCTGAATTCCAAAATGATAACAATTTGGACCTGTTTTTACATCTTGTGTAGAGGGAAATAGAAGCACTTGGCAAGAAAAGCACTCACCTGGAAACTAATAAGAATTACAGGCTTTAGAAGAATTGAGAAATGCCAACATAGAGATCAAACGTGCCGACAAGGGGCGAAATGTCGTCATACTAGACAAGGACAAATGTGCCTACGTATCCTAAAAGATAAAGATACATATGAAGTCCTACCAAAATCTTTGGTTCAAGAACTTCCATCATTCCTGAAGGACACCTCGGATGTCCTGAGACAATTCGAAAATCTGCATGTACGGCCCACATCGATGCTAGCAGCTATTCAGCAGTATCCCTCATAATCTAGGGACTGAAGCCACCAAATATTTTCCAGAAATTAAGAGCGGAATGAGCCAGGATTGGAAACAATCATATAGAAACTACTTCAGTTTGTGAGGACTAAAAATATTTTTTTGTTTAATGGGGTCTGATATAGGCAAATTAGGGGCACGGCCATGGATCCAGCAATTGCCAGTGCAGTTTGTGTTAGTGTTATGTTTATCCCCAGTGTTAAACGAGGTACATCTGTAGATCCACAATGATTTTACATGTATTGGTGTGCACACTACAGCATATGCGTATACAGACTCTGAGGGACTGCATGCGCGTGTTATGTACTAGCCTATCTGGACCATGTCTCATAAGCATGTTAACACTCACTGCTGAACATTGGTCACAGATTGGTAAGTCTCACACACTGCACAGCACCTTTCCTGTTATCAGACCCTGACTGCTGGTTAGGGTGGTGGTTAAGGTAAGGGTTTAGAATTAAGGTCAGGGCTAGGGCTTTTGGGTTTGTGTGTAAGGTGAAGCTATTTGGCCATATTCTATTAGCTACTTGCAAATGCCTTGAACTCATAAATTTGGCTTTGGGTGTTTCTTTTATAAATGTTTATATGCATTCTATAGACTTAAGAATTCATTAGTGCCAATAAGTAACATTTGCAGAATATGAAGCAATATATTAAGAGTGATTTTAAGTGTGTATAGATTTACGAATTGGGCAATAGAATAGGGCCCATTGTGTGTGTATATAATGGCGGCAGCGCCATCTAGCAGCACCCTGGCCGCAACTGCTGCTGTCAGCATTTACGGTCACATAACAGGAATGATCCCAGTCAGGATCCTCAATGATCATGATACAGGTCAATATTCATCTTCATGAAACAATCACCCCAGCCAATTACAAGTGACCATTATGACAGGGATATGTAAACACACAGCAAACAATTAACAAAATCAATACTCAAATACTATTGTCTTCTCTTTTCAGTACCCAGGAGGTGTACCCCGCCCACAGAGACACAGGTAGTGACATCACCAGAGCCCCCACTATCCCCGCTGCAGGTGGTGGTTGGGGAAGCTGAGGGCCCGGGCCCATCCCAGGAGGCCGGAGCAGCAGCAGCAGGGTCATTGTGGGAATCACCCCCTGGGCCCTCATATCTCTCTCGGGCACATTCACATCCCTTTACTATTCCCTCAGGTTCAATGAGCCAACTACCACCTGCAGAGATGTTGAGCTCCTGGGGACCACCCTCGACAGGCCCACTACTGCCACCTCTTGACATCCAGGCTATTTGTGTGCCGGACCCCAATCCTCTACAACAGCTGCTGATTTCCCATCAGTGGTTGGCCCAGCAGTTGGCCCTGCAGACGATGCAGCCGTTGGTGCCACCACAAATGTCTCAGCCATTGTTGCCCCAGCTCTTGTCGCAGCTGATGATGCCCCAACAGACTGGGCAACAGCATCCACATATGTTGCACCATCTCAAGTTCCCACAACACTGTTTCAAGAACCAGTACCTCTGTCTCAAGAGCCAGTACCTCTGTCTCAAGAGCCAGTACCTTTGTCCCAAGTTTCAGTACCTCTGTCTCAAGAGCAGGTACTTTCACCATTCCCCAGCGATTCCCTATAGTCAACAACATCCCAATACCTACGGTGTACATCTCTGGCCTCCTCACAACGCATCCATAATACACCATCTGGAGACGGAAGTCAAGTCCCCACACAAGCCTCCTTGAGCGACATATATAGGCACGTTGCTCAGATGATGAGCATGACATTGGAGCACTCCACCAGCTCACAGCTCAGCTGCCCTTTAAAATGAAATTGCCATGGGCCACCATACAGTCAATATTTGGGGAGGTGAGGAGACATAATCTTGAAGTGGAGAGGAATATGCAAGCCTAGATACATCATCTTGGCTGAAGCCCACATGCCGACACACCAGCCTTCAGTTCTACACTCTACCACCAATGCCAGCTGCTACACAGCAGCCACCTCAGCCAGAGCCTCCAGTATCTGCTCACACCGTACTGCCAACGACAGTGAATACACAGCAGTCACCACAGTTGGATGCACCTCTTGATCCAAGACCTCCTGCACGTAATAGAAGGTCAAGGTCCATTGCTCAGGAAGAATAAGTAGACGAAGAATACACATGTGAAGCAATTTGAGGCTCCACCACCCTTTGAATATAATTTGCCTAATTTATTGTTTCCCATAATTCATGGCCTGTCTGATGGTTCCTGAGGAGAGAATTGGGACCCACTGTCCTAAGTCCTCCTCATTCACACTCCACAATGACTATCATTTTGTATTAATGTTGACATACTTATGTCTGCCTACAGAGTGTGTACACATATGGTTATGTTGAATATGCAATTGATTTTCAATGTGTATTGCCGTTGAGATGAGATGTTGAGGTCAATCACAATAGTGTTCTGTTTGATATCTTCTTCTTGCCTCTGTAAGTTTTAATATCCCAATCTCACGACCATGAAGGCATGTTCCTCAACCTCCTCTTTCTGTGTCACATATTCTGCTAATCAATTTTAGATTTTTCCTCCATATCTGACAACACACTGTGTGCAGATCTAGACAAGTTGTAAGTGCTATGCACATTAATGATTTCTCCAATTACATGGAGTGATTTCAGATGATCCCTTTTCTCACCAGATTCCGTTTGCAGCGGTGTAGTGACCAAATGTGACCCTGTTAGATGCTATGTATCATGCTTATTCTTGACTATGACATTACTCCCTTCAGGTATCCCCTTGTTCACAAGCATAACCTGTTGCCCTTCCGTTATCCACCCACAACAAACCCAAGATATCAATGCACAGTCTTGCACATTTCTCAGTGTGCTCTGTGTATGAAATAAAACTCTGTTATACTGTTCTAACCGTGTCAGTGTGTTGTCAATGGTTGGGGTTATGGGACATCCACATACATCACATTTGTGTCTTATTCCTATATGTGTAAACTAATGTTTACTAGTTTACTAGTTACTATGCAATAGATCAATACCTCTAATAATAGTAATAATAGCATTAGATCTCATATAATAATATATCATATATAATCAACATAAAGGGTTAATACCCTTGCAAATGTATTGTGGGGTATCAACATTCCCCCGAGGGTCTGATAGGAATATGACAGGTGATATTGGAGTGGGTTGTTAGTTTCTCTTCTAGTGGACTGTGATTTGTCTGACCTCTCTGCTATGACATGCCCACCTACACTGGCCCTACATGGTATAGCTCACAGCTTCCTTCCATTACACAAGCCACTTCACCACCAACACTTCGCAATCCACAAGTGGACCAGGGGAACATACACCACACTAATGTAAATGGATGAATAGAAAACATAATGGGAGGTGACAAAATGGGAATGGGTATACATCATGGCACATGGCCACCAGCAATGGCGTGGGATTTTCCTGGATGGGCGTAGTGGAGATTACACCTGATAGAGGTGAGTTAGCTGTTGATCCCCGTACCTCTGCACAGCCTCCATGTGTTTTTGTGGCCCTTCCTGAGGGGTTAGAGTAGATTAGTGTGGAGTATGTTCCCCTGGTCCCCTTCAGCATTGCTAAGTGACGGTGGTAAAGGGGCTTGTGTACCTGAATGAAGCTGGGAGCTATACCATGTAGGGCCACTGTCGGTGGGTACATCATAGAAGAGAGGTCAGACAAATCCCAGTCCTTTAGAGAAGGAACTGGCAATCCACTTCCGGCATGCAAACCATTTAGAACAGCACAGGCAGAGACCTAGCTAAATGTGCTGTAGTCCCTAGCGTCACAGAGAGGTGGACACGACTGAAGGACTGAACAAGACATAATCAAAAGTTACACTGGTACCTGATCTATGCGATGTGGCGGTGAAATATGGCCACTATTTGTGTTCCCAAATGTACATGTGATGAGTGAGATGTATCAGATGATGTTTGTATTTTTAGGGGCCACATTCTAGCCTCTGAGTGAGAAAGGGTTAAAATGGCAGCTATTTTGATGAAATTGATGGCAGTCATTTTGATGTAATTTGCATATGCATGACCATTTCAACATACGACAATCCAAATATCTCTTTCATTTACATATTTGATCACTGGGGATTGTTGTGCAAGTATTCTAATGACTTCCATGGCTTTATTAATATTTGTAAGTCCCTTGCAGGCCTAGGAAATGCCAAGCCCGTAGGTACATCGTGAGAGTCGCTACGGCTGCTGCCTTCAAATTTCTCTGCGTTAAAGAGCTATTGAATTCGAGCTTGGCATGACTTACGGGCTTAAAACTAAAGTCCGTAAGATTTGCCATGGACGCATGCTGTAAAGGGGACGGACTAACTGCGATTGGCATAATCGATCCAATTGCATTACAGGCCCCTCAGCCAATCACGTACGAGCTAGACAATTTGATTGACAGTTGGAGCTTATAAATGTGATTGACACACGCCCATGCGTTGACTATGTTGTGAGATTCATTGGAGGTAGCTGCATTTCCAGGAGTTGGTGGGAGAGTAGTTGTGTTTTGGAGGTAGCTTATGTTTTTTGCTTGTTTATATTCTATTTCATAAATATCTACACTTAAGACTTACACATATTTACAAGACACATAGATTAAAGAAGACATATATAGACATATATAGAGTTAGGACACCCCCATCCCATCCCCCACACCCCATCCCCCAACACTTATCAAAAACACATAGCACACACATTTCGTTTTTACAACAACGATATTACAGTAATACTTTTCTTTCTTTACACTTAAGAGTTAAACATATTTACACATTATACTTATTTGCTAGACACATAGGTTAAATAAGACACATAGAGACATATATAGAGTTAGGGCACCCCCCCCCATCCCATCCCCCTCATCGCATCCCCTAACACTTATTAATAACATAGAACACACTTTTTTCCCCCACACCCATAGAACAGATACCCTTGTTTTGATTTATCCTTCTTGAATTATTATTTTTGAGCATGGAGGGAGGAGGTAGAAGGAGAGTGGAGGGTGGAGGAGGAGAGGAGAGTAGAGGAGAGAGAGGAGGTCATCGGGAGTGGAGAGGAGGGGGAGGAGAGGTGGTAGGAGAGGAAGACGGAGAGGAGGGAGTAGAGGAGGGCAGAGAGGAGGGAGGAGAGGAAGGAGGAGTTGAGGAGGAGGATGAGGGAGAGGAGGGCACAGGAAAGGGAGGAGAGGAGGGCAGAGGAGGAGGAGGGAGAGGAGGAGGAGGATGAGAGTACAGTGGCAGGTGGTGGACAGGGGCCCGAGCGACAGGCCTCAGGGACAGGTCAGGGAGGCCGGGGTCCCCGAACACAGTAGAGAGGGCAAGGAGACGGCTCAGGGGGAGGTCAAAAGTGGATCGTCAGAAAGCCCTGGCTCAGAGGATGGGGATGTCATCATGGTGGACGATTCCCCACCTGGACAGCCAATTTGACCCAACCACCCCTTTCCTCGAAAAACTTTCTATTTCGCCGCGGCCCTCGTACTCAATCAACCCCCGTCACCTCCTCACCCGGTCCTGCAACTAGGACCTCCGTACCACCAACGATCCAGGCTGCGCTGGCCCCTCATCAACATCAGAGGCATCCCCCAGGCACCAGCAGTCCGGCCCCTCCTCTCCTTCCACCATGCTTCCGCCCCCACCATCTGTTGTGCTGCTGCCTCCACCTGCCCCCCCCCCACCAACATCGGGGAGACTGCATTCGGACGTGGACAATGTGTGCCCTGTGCCCAGGCGGAGAGGAGAAAGGGGCTGCGACATGTTTCTGTCTTCTCAACAGCACTCCTCAGTGACAACCTATTAATCACAATGTTAACCTAATCTAGCCTGGCTACATAGTCTTGGATCTTGGCCTATGTGATGGTGATATTTTGTATGCAGGTGGCTACCTCCCATCACATGGTCCATGATCCTCTACTCTGTGGACACATATAGCCTTATTAAGATGTGATTCAGCAAATTTAAAAGGGCTCTATTTAAGCACATAGCATATTTTTTTACAGAAGTTTTTAGTTAGTGAACTTCTATCCAAAAGCAAGGTATTCACTAACTAAAAACTTCTGTAAAAAAATATGCTATGTGCTTATATAGAGCCCTTTAGAATTTGCCAAACTGGAATCTAATAAGGCTGATAGGGTTCAGTTTAACATGTCACCAATTGATGGTCACTGAGGAATATGCTGCAGTCCCTATGTTTTTTTAGAAGCTTAGGTTTTAGGTTCTTTTCTTCTTTTTTTCCCATTTATTTTGTTTTAGGTTCAATTCAGGTCAATGAAGGCATCTTCTGCATCTGCAAGCATTGTGGAGGAAATCTATGAGATACAAGTTTTTCCCAGGGCCTCTTAGGTAGATATTCCTTCAATGACACCCCCCCCCCCCCCCTCCATTAACATGTAGCGCCACCAATCTTAAAGCTATCAAATAGCCAGTTATCTCAGACATGATTGTTGTTAGCTTCAATATAGACTAATACTGCTATGGTGGTGGTCTTACAAAGTCTCACAATGGCATGTTAATGACAGCCAGCAGTAATATATGCACTAGTGACGCATGTGATCCTGTCCTCAATATCAGTCTGAGAACCGATCCTTGGGTCTGATGTAAGTAACAGTGAACCTTTGTGTCCTCTTCGTATTAATGGGTATTTTCCCATATTGCTGATTATCCAGAGACCTTGCTAATAGTTAGTAATGCTTGCAGCTGGGAATCAGGTGAGTTGGTATATTGTTACAGTATTTAGCTCTGTACTGTACATGCATTGTTATTCTTTTTTTTTTTTATCCTCCTCCACACTGTCACCACACTGTATGTGTGAAACTGGTTGGATTACACAGTCCAGAGGTTGAATCATCTGTTTCATTGAGCAGATCTAGACAACGTGTAAGTGCTATGCACATACAGTAAATGGTTTCTTCAATTAAATGGAGTGATTTGTGATGATTCTTGTTTTTATCAGAGTCAGATTGCAGTGGTGTAGTGACCACATGTGACCCTGGTCGATGCTATGCATCATGCTTATTCTAGACTATTATATTGGCCCCTGTGGGTATCCCCTTTTTTTCTATCCTAGCCTCTTGCTCTCTCAGGACCCGCCCACACCACACCCATGACATTGTTGCACAGTCTTGACTTCTGCTGATTGTGATCTGTGTAAATAATAAGCCTTGGTATACCGTTCTAACCGTGTCAGTTTGTTTTCAATGGTTGGGGTTATGGCACATCCTACATGCATCACATTAGTGTCCCATTCCCATATTTGTAAACTAACAAGCCCTAATTACCATGCAATAGATCTATACATATTCAGAGGAATAATAGTCATAATAGCATTAGATATCATATAATACTAGATCTGCAATCTAATGATAACAAAGGGTTAACAAGTGTCTTTTTTCCACAATAACTTTATTTAAACCATTCAAAGCACATCAATTTCCTCTTAGGCTGTTGAGAATTTAATTGTTTTAATAACTTTATTGAAACTGGAGGAGAAACATGTTGTGAAAAGTTGTATTTTTTAGTAATTTTATTTACACATCATTCACTCTCCATTTTCTGGGCAATATTTGGCCTTACTAAGGAATCAGTAAAGGGGAAATACAAATGTCAGAAGTGGACGCCATGAGCCTCAGTCAATTGCTGCGATTTTCAGATCCAAGCTCGCAAGGGGAGGTCGCAGTCAAGTTTGCCATTGAGTTGGCGTCTTTTTGCGGTCTCGGATCGGGTTACGAGTTATGATATTGAAAAAATGTAACTTACACCGTCCAGAATCCTCTGATCTGTCAAGGCCGCAAGACTTCAACCGCAGCCGCAATCAAGCTCGCAAACACTGATGGAGGCCCAAATCTTACGGGTTCCCAATAGGCCCCGCAAAGGGATTACAGACTAGTTAGGAACACCGTAAATGGCAATATAAAGACACCAATACCCATTACAACATTGGGAAAGCAATGGAAGGCATTACAGTTACACGTCCCATATATCAGACATAGGTTGTAATGGTTACGCAAACTGGAAAAGGAATGCTGCAACATGCTGAAAGCTAAAGACACACCACACCATTAAATTGCAACACAAATAAATGAAAATGGCTGCCATATTAACCCCTTCACACTCATAGAGCCTATAATGTGGACCCTAAGAATACAAAGTTCATCCCATATACATTTTACTCATCACATCTACATTGGGACAACAAATAATGGCCATAGATCAAGTACCCAGGGAACATTGTAATATCTGTTGTTCAGTCCTGCAGTTGAGTCCGACTCTCTGTGACCCTATGGACTGCAGCACATTCAGCTAGGTCTCTGCCTGTGCTCCTCCAGCAGGTTTGCATACCAAATATACTGGAGTGGGTTGCCAGTTCCTTCTTCAGTGGACTGTAATTTGTCTGACCTCTCTGCTATCACCTGTCCACCTACAGTGGCCCTGCATGGTATAGCCCACAGCTTCATTCATGTACACAAGCCCCTTCACCAACACCACTTACCAATTTAATCAATGGCAAACTTGCCTGCGCCCTCGCCTTGCGAGCTTGGATCTGAACATCGCAGCAATTGACTGAGGCTCATGGCGTCCACTTCTGACATTTGTATTTCCCCTTTACTGATTCCTTAGTAAGGCCAAATATTACCCAGAAAACGGACAGTGAATGATGTGTAAATAAAATGACTTAAAAATACCCCTTTTCACAACAGTTGAGCTTTATGTTTCTCCTCCAGTTTCAATAAAGTTATAAAAACAATTAAACTCTCAACAGCCTAAGAGGAGCTTGATGTCCTTTGTCTGGTTTAAATAAAGTTATTGTGGAAAAAAGACAAGGATAGAGCAGAGTGTTCTCAAGTGTAATGTTGTAATAAAGTTATTTAAAAAGAACTTCATATTGTGAGACCAGTACAGTTTGTGTGCAGATATAAGGTACACGGATGTGTGGCGGAATATACAATAATATAAATATATATAAGTACAGACATAGAGGCCTGAAAGGACCGGATATAGAGGACCTGTGTGTGTGTAGGTTCATGAGTCGTCATATCCATGTCTGGAGCCACTGGGAGCTCCCCACCCCTATATACCACATCACATATATAGTTGTGCGCAAGCTAAGCGAGGGCAGCAGTGGCTAGCAGAGAGCGCTCGTGAAGCAAGAGCCGCAGTTGCTGGCAAGGAGCGCCAAAGGCCAAAGGCGCTCTTTGCCAGCAACTGCGGACTTTAGGCCCACGAATTGCGGAGGTGGAGGCTCTCACGTCGACCGCAAAATTTACGGACTTAGAATGCACAAATACGAGGCGCAGGACTTTACCACCTTAGCGCACGAACCGTGCGCACATAAAAACAATAAACACACAATAAATACACACAATAAACACATAAAAAGCTTACCCACAGCAAGGCGGGCACCCTGGACCTCTGCAAGTGAAGTTACACCTCCATTTAAGTCCAAATTCCAGAGTTTAGAAACACAAAAATCCCCTAAGCAAGAGAAAAAATGGCTGCCGAAAAAAACGAAAACGAGGCTACAGGACCCTAAACACGCAAAACACCACGAAACACATACGGATTTTCCGAAAAAGCCGTACAAGGTCCAAAATACACATTAGCCGCCATTTTACAACACTAACACAATGCGGAAGTACACAGCTACCCTAACGGCTTCCCCTCGCGCACACGGCCTATTTACACTACACACTGCGCACATTGCTGACACTTACACCTCAGCTCCACAACAGTGCAAACCGACATTGTATGCTGCAGCAACATCAAAACAGATTGTCAGCTCTTCAGCACATTGCTTCCTGCATATATTACTTAAAAATAGTTAAAGTATATTAATTTATTAATTTATTAATTATTTCATTAGCATACAGAAAACGACTGCCAATGCTGCTCATAGCACAGAAACAACCAACAGCCTCTCAATGAGCGCCAAAGGCGCTCAGCGCGAGGCTCGCAATGAGCGCCGAAGGATCTCAGAACACCAACAAAATCAATCTCTCAACCAAACACCATTACCTGCCTTACAATCTTATTGCCGTTATTTTTTGACGGGCAAGTCGCTAGTCACATATATAGTTCTCAGCAATACGGGTTGTTGCTAACGCTTGCCCGCCGCAAATGCGGCCCTCGCGAATCAAGTGCCGCAGTTGCTGGCAAGGAGCGCCAAAGGCGCTCCTTGCGCTGGTGGAGCTGAGCGCCATAGGCGCTCATCCATACAACCCCGTACAACTTTACCATCATACCTACGACCCCCGGGACTACACATCTACACAAAACTCAAATACACAATTCATACTGCGAGACCCGTAGCACTCTGAAAAAAACGCATGAAAAAAAAATTGGGCCTGTAACACTTAAAAAAGGAAACCGTGATTTAGAGAAAAATAAATATGAGCCGCAAAAACGGCCGAACCGCGCACACCAAAAAACACACAAAATACAAACCAAAATAAAATAAAACATCACACACAGCAAGGGGGGACCCCCAGGACATCTGGAAGTGATGTTACACGCCAATTTCACTCCAATTTCCAGAGTTTGGCCACTCGAAAATCCCCTAAGCGAGAGAAAAAATGGCAGCCCAAAAAAACGAAAACGAGGCTAAGGACGTAAATTACAACACGTACTCGCAAAACTTAACCAAAACTCAATAATCATACGGCATGTAACACACATTATGCGGGACGTACCACACACAAAATCACGACCATTTTACATGCAACAAGTAACTACTTTGCGCAAAATGGCGCCTGGAACGCAAATTGACGGCTGGAACACAAATAGCGCATGCGTATTGCGTTCTAACGTTTTCTACTTCACCTCCAAGTCTATAAATACTCCACACTTTCCAGAAATTTCTCCATTTCTCCTCAGGTGATGCGCGGTGTGACTGGACATGTCGCTGGTGGCGATACTTCAGAAGCAACTTCATTATCACTTTAGAAGTTTAAAATCTGCAAATTACAACAAATAGGTGAGCTATAATACATTAATTAATGCATAAATGCATAATAAAAAAAAAAATATATATATATGCTTTAAAATATTGCCAACAACAACCGTATTCATGTATAGTAACATCTCAAACACACATATATGTGTACGTGTCCTAAAATAATCTCAATTTAAAACAAGAACATAGCTTTAATTCATATATATTTTAAAACATAATGTATGCTTTTGGCAAAAAAATATAGACACATATATATTTATGCTGCATTTCAATATTTCACCTTTTTTGTCATTTTCAACAGACTCGGCCTCAGCAGCGTCACTGAATAATTTGCAGCGCTGCACGGTTTCACACAGACTGTCAAATCTGCAGAATTTTACGCACGACAAAGAAAGAAGAACAGGTAACATTTGCTTCACAAAAATAATATGCTCTTAGTAAAAAAAAACAAAAAAAACATTTCTCTTTCTCTTTTTCAACAGACACTGCCTGAAGACTGTCGCAGGAAGATTGGCAGCAGGGGATCCTCTGTCATTTATACACAACTAAGAATTCAACAAAGGTATAGTATAACACGTAAAAAAAAAAGGGAACACCTATCCTATTTGCTGTGCGCAAATGTCAAAATGAAAACAAAAATAAATCAGAAGCCCCTAATGCCAATAATGGTGCACACAAAACTGGATACTCAAACAAATGTTGTTAACACATATAAAATGGAAGAATGAACCCTGTTTTGTCTGCACCAATCTCTAAGCCTAACCAATAACCTAAACCTCTAATGACAACAGTGGCGTACACAAAACAGGATATTACAACAAATATTGTTAACACATATAAAATGGAAGAATAAATCCTGTTTTGTGTGCCCTAACCTATAAACCTAAACCCAGAACCTAAACCTCTAATGACAACAGTGGCGTACACAAAACAGGATAGTACAACAAATATTGTTAACACATACAAAATGCAAGAATAAATCCTGTTTGCGGTGCCCTAGCCTATAAGCCTAACCCCAGAACCTAAACTTCTAATGACAACAGTGGTGTTCACAAAACAGGATAGTACAACTAATATTATTAACACATACAAAATGGAATAAAAAATCCGGTTTGGTGTGCCCTAACCTATAAACCTAACACCAGAACCTAAACATATCATGTCAACAGTGGCGTACACAAAACAGGATAGTACAACAGATATTGTTAACACATACAACATGGAAGAAAATCAAAATGAAATCAAAATGAAAAACAAACAAAAGTCAGAAGCCCCTAATGCCAATAATGGTGCACACAAAACAAGATACTACAACACATGTTGTTAACACATATAAAGTAGAAGAATGAATCCTCTTTTGTCTGCACAAACCGCTAAGCCTAACCCATAACCTAAACCTCTAATGACAACAGTGGCGTACACAGAACAGGATAGTACAACAAATATTGTTTACACATACAAAAAAAAATAAAAAATTCTGTTTTGTGTGCCCTCACCTATAAGCCTAACCCCGAAACTCAACATATCATATTAACAGTGGCGTACACAAAACAGGGTAGTACAACAAAGATTGTTAACACATACAAAATGGAAGAATGAATCCTGTTTTGTCTGCACTAACCTCTAAGCCTAACCCATAACCTAAACCTCTAATGACAACAGTGGCATACACAAAACAGGATAGTGCAACAAATATTGCTAACACATACAACACGGAAGAATAAATCATGTTTTCTGTGCCCTAACCTATAAGCCTAACCCCATAACCTAAACCTCTAATGACAACAGAGCTGCACACAAAACAGGATACTACAACAAATGTTCTTACAACATAACACATGCAACCATCTATACTGTTAAATATCCACCACTCTCTAAGCCTAACCCCATTACCTAAACTGTCAAGGTTGGAGATAGTGCAGAGATTAGTAAAAATAAGGTCAATGGAGTGTCCACCACTGTGAGTTGCGGAATCTGTCCATTGTGGGAGGCCAAGGGAAGAGGTAAGTGCAAGTAATTTTGCAGTTGTTGGGGAGGTGGGTGTGTCAGTGGCTATGTTGAAATCGCCAAGAATGAGTGAAGGTATATTGGAGAAGAGAAAAAGAGGGAGCCAGGCGGCAAAGTTGTCCAGAAATTGAGAGGGTGATCCAGGCGGGCCATAGATCACAGCTACTCGCAGAGGATGGGAGAGAAGATGCGGATAGTGTAACATCAGCATCGGATATTCGAATGACATCATTGCAAGCAAAAAAAATTAAAAAAAGTAAATTAATTATAATAGATGAGGCTACAATGATGTCATGCCATGCCCTACAATGTATTTACCGTTTGCTTCGTGAAGTCATGGATAATACTTTGCCATTTGGTGCAAAGGTAATGTTGTTAGGTGGAGATTTTAGACAAACATTACCTGTCGTTGTACATGGAAATCGAGCCGACATTGTCGAAACATGTATAAAGTCAACTACACTATGGAAACTATTTACCCATCTTCAATTACAACAAAATATGAGATCAGAAGGCGAAAATGATTTCAATGATTGGCTCATTAACATTGGAGAAGGAAAAACAGAGCGAATACAACATTTACCCAATGATACCGTGCACATCCCAGCTCATATAATTTTAGAACAGGATCTCATATCAGCTATATTCCAAAATACAATAAATAACAAGGTCTATACAGAGCAAAAGTGATACTAACATGCAAAAATAAGGATGCATTAATCCTCAATGATAAAATATTTAAAAAAAATGCACCACAAAAAAAATATCACAGTGCTGATTCTGTACTTGGTGATGACAAAGAAAGTCAGATAAACTTTTCAACTGAATTCATTAACTCATTAACTCCCTCTGGAATGCCACTACATATTTTGCAGCTAAAGAAAAGTGCAATTGTCATGTTACTGCAAAATATGAACCCAAAAAAAGCCTATGCAATGGGAACAGATTAATTGTTCAAGAATTAAAGGACCATTTCATACATGCTGAAATTCTAACGGGTACCCATAAAGGAGAGAGAGTTTTCATACCAAGAATAGATTTGGCACCAAGTGAAAGTAGCCTTCAAAGGAGACAATTTCCCATCATCATGGCATTTGCCATGACCATTAATAAATCACAAGGACAAACTTTCAAATCTGTGGGTATCTTTTTAGAAGAACCAGTATTTGCACATGGCCAGCAGTATGTTGCATTCTCAAGATGTAAGAATCCAGAGGCTATTAAAGTTTACATTGAAAACAAACAAAGTCAAGGTGATTTATTAGGTGATGGCCACATTTTTACAAAAAACATTGTCTACTATGAGGTACTAGAACTTAAATTCAACAAAATATAACAATACAAGACATAGCAAAGAACAAAAACATTATTTCACCTCAACGACAATTTCACAAGAAAATTTTTTAAAAAATAGAGCATAGTGGTTTGATTTCAAGGACAAACTTTTATGTCACTCGGGCTCTTTTTAGAGGACCACTATTTCAATAAGAAAATCTATAAAATGGCAAAAAACATAGAGAACAGTGGTTTTACTTCCAGGAAAAAAATAGATATCTCTGTGACTCTTTTACGAGGACCACTATTTCACATAGGAAACTCTATGTGCCATTTTCACAAATTACAACAAATAACAACAAAATGTCAACCATCAAAAATCAACAACGACAAAATAAGATATTGAAATTTTATGGAAGTGGCCTTTTAGCATGATTAGCCCCACAAAACACTTTGCTTGCATTTTATAACAATTAAACTTTAAATGTTAATTCATTAAGTTACTGTTTATAATGTTACTATTTTTGGAAAAAAGTGTGCTAAGTTGTTTCATGGCATATATTTAAAAGTTCATGTTAAGAGGAGGAGGAGCTTTTGTTGTACAATTTAAATGTATAATTCAATGAAGAATATTAATCCAGGGAGTAATCCGATCGCCAGTTAATGGGGTCAGGAAGGAATTATTTTTTCTCCCCCTTTGATACAATTGGCTAAGTTTCAATGTTTTTTTTTACTGTTTGTCTTCCTTTGGATCAATATATATTTAGTTTACCAGTTGTTGATCTACAAGTTGCAGGTTACAAAACATTATGTCATGTTTACAATTCTCATTAATACAATGTTGACCTGATCTTAAATTAAAATGTTACTACTCTTAAAAAAAGATGATTGACCAGTTGGTCACCCACAAGTTGCATGTTAAAAAAATAAACATGTTTCATATAATAATTGTACTTCTTTATAGATAAGAAAAAGGTTAAAAGTGTCAACTACGCATATTACCTGCAAAACAGAATTCAAAACATACACATTTAATTGCCGTTATTTTTTTTGGCGGGCAAGTCGCTAGTATATATATATATATATATATCAATGTGTACTGTGTGGCTCAGGTGTGTATATATACACTAGTGACTTGCCCGTCAAAAAATGACGGCAATAGAATTGTAAGGCAGGTGATGCTGTTTGGTACACAAAGTAAGTATTTTGGTTGGGTGACTACCTTCGGCGCTCATTGCGAGCCTCTTGGTTGGTGTATGTTTGGTTATGAGAGGTCCTTTGGCGCTGATTGTAAGGTTCGTGCTGATGTTTTTTTGGCGCGCATTGTCAGCCTCTCCCCTGGTGTAGTTGTGGTTCTGTAAACACCATTGGCGCTGCTTGTGAGGCGCGCGCTGATCGCCTTTATTGTTTATTGTGATTCTGTAATTTTTGTATTTTGTTTTCTCTGTGTATGTATTTTTTTATGTAAATTAATTAATTATTAAAGTTATAAATTAATATACTTTACCTATTTGTAATTAATATATGCTGAAAGCATTGTGCTGAAGAGCTGACAATCTGTTTTGATGTTCCTGCAGCATATAATGTAGATGTTCAGTGTTGGTGAGCTGAGGTTTAAGAGTCAGCAATGTGCGCAGTGTGTAGTGTAAATAGGCTGCGTGCGCCAGGGTAAGCCGTTTGTTTAGTTGTGTAGTTCCGCATTTTGTAATGTTAATGTTATTAGTTTGCATTTAGTGTTGTAAAATGGCAGCGATTGTGTATGTGTTAGGCGGGTGTGGAGCATTTAGCGTGCTTCCTAATGGTGTATTCAGTAGGTCGTACGGGTCTGTGTAAAAAGCGTTTGTGCTTGGCGGTGTTTTGCATGCTTAGCGGTCGTGTAGCCTCGTTTTAGTTTTTCGGCGGCCATTTTGTCTCTCGCTTAGGGGATTTTCGATTTGCGAAAATCTTTAAATTCTATCTAAATTGGCGCGTAACCTCATTCCCAGACGTCCTGGCTGACCCCCTTGCTATGTGTGTATTTTTTTTGTAATTTCATTTAGTATTTAGTGTGTTTTTTGTGTTCTTCGCTGTGTGTGTTGCGGCTGATAAGTTCGTATTTCTAGCGGCTCTTATTCCCCCCCCCCTCCCTTAGTGGCGGATTTATTTTCGAGCCGTAATTTTTATAGGCGATCTTTGAAAAGACTATGCCTCTTGCACTTTGAATTGTGTTTTTCAGTTGTGTGTTGATGTGTAGTCCTGCGGGTTGTAGGTAAGATGCGCAAAGCGTGCAGGGTCGTAGTGATGCGCGCCTATTGCGCTCATCTACACCAGCACAGTGAGCGCCTTTGGCGGTCCCTGCCTAAGTCCTACTGGGTCGTAGGGATGAGCTCCCTGCCTACGGTGCCCATCTCCATAATACCTAACAACCCTCACCCTAATACCTAACCCTAACTCCACTCACCCTAATACCTCTCACACTAATACCTAACTTTAACACCCCTCACCCTAATACCTAACCCTAACACACTTTACCCTAATACCTAACCCTAACACCCCTCACCCTAATACCTAACACCACTCAACCTGACACCCCTCACCCTAATACCTAACCTTAACACCACTCACCCTAACACTCTTTACCCTAATACCTAACCCTAACACCACTCACCCTAACACCCCTCACCCTAATACCTAACACCTCTCACCCTAACACCTCTCACCCTAACACCCCTCACCCTAATAACTAGCCCTAACACCACTCACCCTAATACCTCTCACCCTAATACCTAACACCACTCACCCTAACACCCTTCACCCTAATACCTAACCTTAACACCACTCACCCTAACACCCCTCACCCTAATACCTAACCCTAACACCACTCACCCTAACACCACTCACCCTAATACCTAACCCTAATACCCCTCACCCTAATATCTAACCCTAACACCTTCACCCTAATATCCCTCACCCTAATACCTAACCCTAACACCCCCCACCCTAATACCTAACCCTAACACCCTCACCCTAACACCCCTCACCCTAATACCTAACCCTAACACCACTCACCCTAACACCACTCACCCTAATACCTAACCCTAATACCCCTCACCCTAATATCTAACCCTAACACCTTCACCCTAATATCCCTCACCCTAATACCTAACCCTAACACCCCTCACCCTAATACCTAACCCTAACACCCTCACCCTAACACCCTTCACCCTAATACCTAACCCTAACACCCCTCACCCTAATACCTAACACCACTCAACCTAACAACCCTCACCCTAATACCTAACCCTAACTCCACTCACCCTAATACCTCTCACCCTAATACCTAACTTTAACACCCCTCGCCCTAATACCTAACCCTAACACCCTTCACCCTAATACCTAACCCTAACACCCCTCACCCTAATACCTAACACCACTCAACCTGACACCCCTCACCCTAATACCTAACCTTAACACCACTCACCCTAATACCTAACCCTAACACCACTCACCCTAACACCCCTCACCCTAATACCTAACACCTCTCACCCTAACACCTCTCACACTAACACTCCTCACCCTGATAACTAACCCTAACACCACTCACCCTAATACCTCTCACCCTAATACCTAACACCTCTCACCCTAACACCCTCACCCTAATACCTAACCCTAATACCTAACACCACTCAACCTAACACCCCTCACCCTAATACCTAACCTTAACACCACTCACCCTAACACCACTCACCCTAATACCTAACCCTAACACCACTCACCCTAATACCTAACTCTAATACCCCTCACCCTAATATCTAACCCTAACACCTTCACCCTAATATCCCTCACCCTAATACCTAACCCTAACACCCCTCACCCTAATACCTAACCCTAACACCCCTCACCCTAACAGCCTTCACCCTAATACCTAACCATAACACCCCTCACCCTAATACCTAACACCACTCAACCTAACAACCCTCACCCTAATACCTAACCCTAACTCCACTCACCCTAATACCTCTCACCCTAATACCTAACTCTAATACCCCTCACCCTAATATCTAACCCTAACACCACTCACCCTAACACCCTTCACCCTAATACCTAACCATAACACCCCTCACCCTAATACCTAACACCACTCAACCTAACAACCCTCACCCTAATACCTAACCCTAACTCCACTCACCCTAATACCTCTCACCCTAATACCTAACTTTAACACCCCTCACCCTAATACCTAACCCTAACACCCTTTACCCTAATACCTAACCCTAACACCCCTCACCCTAATACCTAACACCACTCAACCTGACACCCCTCACCCTAATACCTAACCTTAACACCACTCACCCTAACACCCCTCACCCTAATACCTAACACCACTCAACCTAATACCTTACCCTAACACCACTCACCCTAACACCCCTCACCCTAATACCCAACACCTTTCACCCTAACACCTCTCACCCTAACACCCCTCATCCTAATCACTAGCCCTAACACCACTCACCCTAATACCTCTCACCCTAATACCTAACTTTAACACCCCTCACCCTAATACCTAACCCTAACACCCTTTACCCTAATACCTAACCCTAACACCCCTCACCCTAATACCTAACACCACTCAACCTGACACCCCTCACCCTAATACCTAACCTTAACACAACTCACTCTAATACCTAACCCTAACACCACTCACCCTAACACCCCTCACCCTAATACCTAACACCTCTCACCCTAACACCTCTCACACTAACACTCCTCACCCTGATAACTAACCCTAACACCCCTCACCCTAATACCTAACCCTAATACCTAACACCACTCAACCTAACACCCCTCACCCTAATACCTAACCTTAACACCACTCACCCTAACACCACTCACCCTAATACCTAACCCTAACACCACTCACCCTAATACCTAACTCTAATACCCCTCACACTTATATCTAACCCTAACACCTTCACCCTAATATCCCTCACCCTAATACCTAACCCTAACACCCCTCACCCTAATACCTAACCCTAACACCCTCACCCTAACAGCCTTCACCCTAATACCTAACCATAACACCCCTCACCCTAATACCTAACACCACTCAACCTAACAACCCTCACCCTAATACCTAACCCTAACTCCACTCACCCTAATACCTCACCCTAATACCTAACTCTAATACCCCTCACCCTAATATCTAACCCTAACACCCTCACCCTAACACCCTTCACCCTAATACCTAACCATAACACCCCTCACCCTAATACCTAACACCACTCAACCTAACAACCCTCACCCTAATACCTAACCCTAACTCCACTCACCCTAATACCTCTCACCCTAATACCTAACTTTACACCCCTCACCCTAATAAGCCTAACGCTAACACCCTTTACCCTAATACTAAACCCTAACACCCCTCACCCTATACCTGACACCACTCAACCCTGACACCCCTCACCCTAATACCAAACCTTAACGACCACTCACCCTAACACCCCTCACCCTAATACCTAACACCTACTCAACCTAATACCTTACCTCTAACTCCACTCAACCCCTAACACCCCTCACCCTAATACTCCACTCCCTAATCACCCTAACACCTCTCAACCCTAACACCCTCACACCCTATACACTACCCTAATCACTACAACACCACTCACCCTAATACCTCTCACCCTAATACCTAACTTTAACACCCCTCACCCTAATACCTAACCCTAACACCCTTTACCCTAATACCTAACCCTAACACCCCTCACCCTAATACCTAACACCACTCAACCTGACACCCCTCACCCTAATACCTAACCTTAACACCACTCACCCTAATACCTAACCCTAACACCACTCACCCTAACACCCCTCACCCTAATACCTAACACCTCTCACCCTAACACCTCTCACCCTAATAACTAACCCTAACACCTCTCACCCTAACACCTCTCACCCTAACACCCCTCACCCTAATCACTAGCCCTAACACCACTCACCCTAATACCTCTCACCCTAATACCTAACTTTAACACCCCTCACCCTAATACCTAACCCTAACACCCTTTACCCTAATACCTAACCCTAACACCCCTCACCCTAATACCTAACACCACTCAACCTGACACCCCTCACCCTAATACCTAACCTTAACACCACTCACCCTAACACCCCTCACCCTAATACCTAACACCACTCAACCTAATACCTTACCCTAACACCACTCACCCTAACACCCCTCCCCTAATACCCAACACCTCTCTCCCTAACACCTCTCACCCTACCACCCTCACCCTAATCACTAGCCCTAACACCACTCACCCTAATACCTCTCACCCTAATACCTAACACCACTCAACCTAATACCTTACCCTAACACCACTCACCCTAACACCCCTCACCCTAATAACTAACCCTAACACCACTCACCCTAATACCTCTCACCCTAATACCTAACACCACTCAACCTAACACCCCTCACCCTAATACCTAACCCTAACACCACTCACCCTAACACCCCTCACCCTAATACTCTACAACCTCTCACCCCTAACACCTCTCACCCTAACACCCCCTCACCCTAATAACTAGACCTAACACCACTCACCCTAATACCTCTCACCCTAATACCTAACACCACTCAACCTAACACCCCTCACCCTAATACCTAACCTTAACACCCCTCACCCTAATACCTACCCCTAACACCACTCACCCTAACACCACTCACCCTAATACCTAACCCTAATATCCCTCACCCTAATATCCCTCACCCTAATACCTAACCCTAACACCCCTCACCCTAATACCTAACCCTAACACCCTCACCCTAACACCCTTCACCCTAATACCTAACCCTAACACCCCTCACCCTAATACCTAACACCACTCAACCTAACAACCCTCACCCTAATACCTAACCCTAACTCCACTCACCCTAATACCTCTCACCCTAATACCTAACTCTAATACCCCTCACCCTAATATCTAACCCTAACACCCCTCACCCTAACACCCTTCACCCTAATACCTAACCATAACACCCCTCACCCTAATACCTAACACCACTCAACCTAACAACCCTCACCCTAATACCTAACCCTAACTCCACTCACCCTAATACCTCTCACCCTAATACCTAACTTTAACACCCCTCACCCTAATACCTAACGCTAACACCCTTTACCCTAATACCTAACCCTAACACCCCTCACCCTAATACCTAACACCACTCAACCTGACACCCCTCACCCTAATACCTAACCTTAACACCACTCACCCTAACACCCCTCACCCTAATACCTAACACCACTCAACCTAATACCTTACCCTAACACCACTCACCCTAACACCCCTCACCCTAATACCCAACACCTTTCACCCTAACACCTCTCACCCTAACACCCCTCACCCTAATCACTAGCCCTAACACCACTCACCCTAATACCTCTCACCCTAATACCTAACCCTAACACCCCTCACCCTAATACCTAACCCTAACACCCCTCACCCTAATACCTAACCCTAACACCCCTCACCCTAATACCTAACCTTAACACCACTCACCCTAACACCCCTCACCCTAATACCTAACCTTAACACCACTCACCCTAATACCTAACCCTAACACCACTCACCCTAACACCCCTCACCCTAATACCTAACACCTCTCACCCTAACACCACTCACCCTAATAACTAACCCTAACACCTCTCACCCTAACACCCCTCACCCTAATCACTAGCCCTAACACCACTCACCCTAATACCTCTCACCCTAATACCTAACTTTAACACCCCTCACCCTAATACCTAACCCTAACACCCTTTACCCTAATACCTAACCCTAACACCCCTCACCCTAATACCTAACACCACTCAACCTGACACCCCTCACCCTAATACCTAACCTTAACACCACTCACCCTAACACCCCTCACCCTAATACCTAACACCACTCAACCTAATACCTTACCCTAACACCACTCACCCTAACACCCCTCACCCTAATACCCAACACCTCTCACCCTAACACCTCTCACCCTAACACCCCTCACCCTAATCACTAGCCCTAACACCACTCACCCTAATACCTCTCACCCTAATACCTAACACCACTCAACCTAACACCCCTCACCCTAATACCTAACCCTAACACCACTCACCCTAACACCCCTCACCCTAATAACTAACCCTAACACCACTCACCCTAATACCTCTCACCCTAATACCTAACACCACTCAACCTAACACCCCTCACCCTAATACCTAACCCTAACACCACTCACCCTAACACCCCTCACCCTAATACCTAACACCTCTCACCCTAACACCTCTCACCCTAACACCCCTCACCCTAATAACTAGCCCTAACACCACTCACCCTAATACCTCTCACCCTAATACCTAACACCACTCAACCTAACACCCCTCACCCTAATACCTAACACCACTCACCCTAACACCCCTCACCCTAATACCTAACCCTAACACCACTCACCCTAATACCTAACCCTAACACCTTCACCCTAATATCCCTCACCCTAATACCTAACCCTAACACCCCTCACCCTAATACCTAACCCTAACACCCTCACCCTAACACCCTTCACCCTAATACCTAACC
>JAPZIH010000942.1:7500-33837 GCA_027410445.1 Discoglossus pictus
CCCGTGACTCTTTCCACTCCTCTCCCCCCTGTGACTCTTTCCACTCCTCTCCCCCCTGTGACTCTTTCCACTCCTCTCGCCCCCGTGACTCTTTCCACTCCTCTCGCCCCCTGTGTCTCTTTCCACTCCTCTCCCCCCCTGTGTCTCTTTCCCCTCCTCTCCCCCCCGTGTCTCTTTCCCCTCCTCTCCCCCCTGTGACTCTTTCCACTCCTCTCCCCCCCTGTGACTCTTTCCACTCCTCTCCCCCCTGTGACTCTTTCCACTCCTCTCCCCCCTGTGACTCTTTCCACTCCTCTCGCCCCGTGACTCTTTCCTCTCCTCTCGCCCCCTGTGTCTCTTTCCACTCCTCTCCCCCCTGTGTCTCTTTCCCCTCCTCTCCCCCCTGTGACTCTTTCCACTCCTCTCCCCCCCCTGTGACTCTTTCCACTCCTCTCCCCCCCTGTGACTCTTTCCACTCCTCTCCCCCCCGTGACTCTTTCCACTCCTCTCCCCCCCGTGACTCTTTCCACTCCTCTCCCCCCATGTGACTCTTTCCACTCCTCTCCCTCCCCTCTGACTCTTTCCACTCCTCTCCCCCCTGTGACTCTTTCCACTCCTCTCCCCCCCGTGACTCTTTCCACTCCTCTCCCCCACTGTGACTCTTTGCCCTCCTCTCCCCCTGTGACTCTTTACCCTCATCTCCCCCCTGTAGCCCTTCCCCTCCTCTCCCCCCTGTGACTCTTTCCCCTCCTCTCCCCCCTGTGACCCTTCCCCCTCCTATACCCCCTGTGACTCTTCCCCTCCTCTCCCCCCTGAGACTCTTCCCCCTCCTTTCCCCCTGTGTCTCTTCCCCCTCCTCCTCCCATGCTTCTTCCCCTCCTTCCCCCTGTGTCTCTTCCCCTCCTCTCCCCTGTGTCTCTTCCCACTCCTCTCCCTCCCCTGTCTCTTCCCCTCCTCCTTCTCATGTGTCACCTCCTCTCCCCCTGTGTCTCTCCCTCCCCTGGGTCTCCCCCCCCCTCCGTGTGTCTCCCTTCCTCTTCCTCCCCTGTGTTTCTCCCTCCCTTGTGATTCTTCCCCCTTTCCCTCCCCTGTTTCTCTCCCCTTCCCCTGTGTCTCTCCCTTTGGCATCTCTCCTCTCCTCCCCTGTGTCTCTTCCCCTCCCCTGTCCCTCTTTGTCCCCTCTCTCCCTCCCCTGTATCTCTTTCCCCCTCTCTCTCTCCCCTGTCTCTCTTTCCCCCTCTCTCCCTCCCCTGTCTCTCTGTGACCCCTTTCTCCCTCCCCTGTCTCTCTTTGACCCCTCTCTCCCTCCCCTGTCTCTCTTTGACCCCTCTCTCCCTCCCCTGTCTCTCTTTGACCCTTCTCTCCCTCCCCTGTCTCTCTTTCCCCCTCTCTCCCTCCCCTGTCTCTCTGTGACCCCTCTCTCCCTCCCCTGTCTCTCTTTGACCCTTCTCTCCCTCCCCTGTCTCTCTTTGACCCCTCTCTCCCTCCCCTGTCTCTCTTTGACCCCTCTCTCCCCCTCCTGTCATGTTTTGCCCCCTCTCTATCTCCCCTGTCAGTGTCTGTTGTGGGCCTGACACTCTCTGTGGTGGAGGTGTGTACCCTGCTGGGCTGTGTGTGTACCTATGTGCTATGTGTGCTGCCAGGCCCCTCACCCCAATATAGTATCCCCAGTTCTTACCTGTACCCTGGTATCTCCCCCCACGGCTGTATATCTGCCAACCCCTCTCCTGGCCCAGGGCCCTCTGTCTCTTACCTTTACCTCACTCCTCTCTCTCATGGGCTTCCCTCTGCCCTGTGTGTGCGGCAGATCCTGCTGCTGTCATTGACATCCATCTGGGAGGTGGAGCAGGAGGGCCGGGATAGGCTGGGGCTTGGCAGGGGAAGTGATGTCCAGCTGGTTCCAGTGGAAGTCAGACAGGGTGTGCATGAGCGTGGTGTGGATGAGCAGGGCCCGAGAGTTGTGGGCCCTGGAGCTCCGGCCTCCCCAGCACGTCTCCAGTGTGTGCAGGCAGGGGGCATGCTTTAGGAGGGGGAGTCAGCTTTGAGGAGGGGCCAGCGTCTGCATCCTGTAAGCACTGCGGGCTTGGCAGGGAAATAGCCCGGCCTCTGTGTCCCGTCAGCACTCTGGCAATGGAAGTGATGTCCCTTTTGAGCATCTTCTGGCTGGCACCCATATCAGAGGCAATTTAGGAGGGCAGTTAGGTGCTGGAAGAGGCCGGCCCTGTCCTGTCTGTGAAGCGGGCAGTTTCTCTCTCAGGACTCCTGCCGGTTGTTCTTCCTTCATCAGTGGGGCAGGGGGAGACGTGCGGGCCTCACCATGAGCTTATCGCGAGCCTGGGTGCCCGGTTGCGAGGGCCGCAGTTGCTGGCAAGGAGCGCCTTCGGCGCTTCTTGCCAGCAACTGCGGGCCTCGCTTTGCGAGCCCGCAGCGTTAGCAAAGGCCCGCATGCTCACAATTATATATGTGATAAATACAGACCCATAAACACTACTAGATGGCTCCCAGTATCCTGTCACAGCTCCAGCCTCTTCTGTGTCTCCATGACAACGATCCTGACCAATAGAATCATTGGATATGCGGTGACGTCATAGTTGCCTCGCAGTCCGATCGTTACAAGCGTATGTGCACGGCGTCACCATGGAAACTAAATGATATCATAGAACCGCCCCCTAACTTGTGCTGCTGTGCTTTCCGGGACTTGTAGTTTGGCGCACAGACTTCCGGTACATCCCCTTCCGGTTCTTTGTGGGAGTTTGCGGCCTAGAGGTGTGTGTCCGAGCTCTGAGCAGGTAAATAAAGCGATTACTGCTCCAGTTAGTGATGAGGAGATAACGTAGGGGGTTATAAATAGCGGAATATATTGCTATTAATGTATTAGGAGGTATGAGAGTCTGTATGTACATATATATATATATATATATATATATATATATATACTAGCGAATTGCCAGTCAAAAAATGCTGTTTGGTGTGTAATAATGAAATATCTAATACATTAATAAATGAATATACTTTACCTATTCTGAAGCATTGTGTTGAAGAGCTGTCAATGTGTTTTTTGATGTTGCTGCAGCATTAGTGGTGTGGAGATGCTGTGTAAGCGTGATTAATGTGTGCAGAGTAATACTGTGCGTGCGCAAGACGAAACCATTAGAGTAGAGGTGTACTTCCGCATTGGCGTAAAATGGCGGGTTATCTGTGGTATGCGTCTTTGCGGATTATCCGTCAGTGCTTCGTGGTGTTTTGCGAGTGTGTTGTGGTGTTTTACGTGATAAGAGTGCTGTAGCCTCGTTTTCATTTTGTTCGTCGTCCATTTTTTCTCTCGCTTAGCGATTTTATTAGTGTCTAAAGTGTTTTATTTTTATTTAAATGAAGGTTTAACTTGCTTTTTTGAGGTCTTGGATGCTACCTCTTGCTGTAGGTAACCTTTTTATGTATGTGCTGTGTGTATGTATTGTGTTTTGAATTTTGTAATGTTCGCGAGTTGCAACCAAGTGTCGTAATGTGTGTTAATGTGTGTCGTATGTTGTTTGCGTTGCGAGTAAAAGTTTGCGAGGGTCGTAATTGCTGTGTCGTGTTGTTTGCGTTGCGACGTAAAGTTTGCTAGGGTCGCAGTTGCTTCCTTCGGCGCTCCATGCCAGCAACTGAGGCCCTTGCCCACTGCCTTCGCTTTGCGAGGGCCGCAGCTGCGCGTGCCCGCAAGAGTGAGCAACGGCACGTACGCTCATACAACTATAGAGGGAGTTGAGAGAGAGGGAGAGAGATAGATAGAGAGTTGAGCTGGAGGGAGAGAAATGGAGGGGAGAGAGTTGAGAGGGCAGTTGGGAGGGGGGAGTTGAGGGAGCAACAGTTTTGAGAGATTATTGAGGGGGGGAGATGAAGAGATATAGAGGGGGAATAGATAGATAGAGAGAAGGGGAAGAGATAGATAGAGAGAGGGGGAAGAGATAGACAGAGAGAGGGGGAAGAGATAGATAGAGAGAGGGGGAAGAGATAGATAGAGAGAGGGGGAAGAGATAGAAAGAGAGAGGGGAAAGAGATAGATAGAGAGAGGGGGGAAGAGATAGATAGAGAGAGGGGGAAGAGATAGATAGAGAGAGGGGGAAGAGATAGAGAGAGAGAGGGGGGAAGAGATAGAGAGAGAGGGGGGAAGAGATAGATAGAGAGAGGGGGAAGAGATAGAGAGAGAGAGGGGGAAGAGATAGAGAGAGAGAGGGGGGAAGAGATAGAGAGAGAGAGGGGGGAAGACATATAGATAGAGGGGGACTATATATATATATATATATATATATATATATACTAGCCTGTCAAAAATGTCGGCAATAAAATGTGAATCCTGGCAATGCTGTTTGCCACACAATGGGAGCCTCTACCCCTCTACTTTACTGGCCTCACGATGTGCGCCTTTGGCGCTCATTACGAGTCTATCCCTCTGTCTAAATACTCCCTTGTGTCTCATTTCCCCCCTCCTCTCCCTCCCTTGTGTCTTCTTCCACCCCCTGTGTTTTTACCACTTTTCCCCCCTGTGTCTTCCCCCCATGTCTCTTGCCCCCCTCTCCCTTGTGTCTCCTGCCCCACTCTCCCTCCCCTGTGTCTCCTGCCCCCTCTCCCTCCCCTGTGTCTACCCTCCTCCTCTTTGTCTCTCCGCTCCTCTCCCTCCCCTATGTGTCTACCCCTCTCCTACCCCTGTTTCGCCCCCCTCCCCTGTGTCTCCTTTCCCACCTCTCACTCCTTTTTGTCTCTCCCTCCTCTCACTCCCCTGTGTCTTTTCCACCTCCTCTCACTCCCATGTGTCTCCCCCCATCCTCTGTGTCTCTCCCCTCCTCTCCCTCCCCTATGTGTCTACCCCTCTCCTACCCCTGTTTCTCCACCCTCCCCTGTGTCTCTTCCCCCCTCTTCTCACTCCTGTGTGTCTCTCCCCCCTCCTCTCACTCCTTTGTGTCTCTTCCCCCTCCTCTCACTCCTTTGTGTCTCTTCCCCCCTCCTCTGACTCCCCCGTGTCTCTTCCCCCCTTCTCTCACTCCTTTGTGTCTCTTCCCCCTCCTCTCACTCCCCTGTGTCTGTTCCCCTCCTCCTCTCACTCCCCTGTGTCTGTTCCCCTCCTCCTCTCACTCCCCTGTGTCTGTTCCCCTCCTCCTCTCACTCCCGTGTGTCTTCCCCCCCAACACCGACATCATTACCCCAACCTCCCAAGCCCGTTGCCTTGGGGTTCTACTTATAAAGGACACAACTAAAGGGAGAGGGGGAGAGAGAGATGGGAGAGAGATATATAGAGCTGAGTTGAAAGAGGGGGAGGGAGAGAGAGAGAGACAGAAGGAGGGTGTGAGGGGGAAGGGAGAGAGGGCGAGGAGAGAAAGAGGGGGAGGAAGATAGAGAGAGGAAACAGAGAGAAGGGAGAAAGAGAGAGGATGAGGAGGGGAGAGAGAGGGGAGCGAGATAGATTGAGAGAGGGGGAGATAAATAGATAGAGAGGAGAATGAGGGGGAGAAATTGAGAGATAGATAGAGAAGGGGAAACAGAGAGACAGGGGGCGAGAGAGAGAACGGGGGGAGGGGAGAAATAGAGGGAGGAGGGGTAAGGGAAAGATGGGGGAGAGTGAGGGGGAAGGAGATAGATACAGAGGGAGAGGGGATAGAGATAGATAGAGAGGGGGGAAATACATAGAGGAGGGGAGTGATAGATAGAGATAGATGGGGAGGGAGATGTGTGTATATATATGAGAAGGAGGGAGAGATAAATAGATAGGAGAGAGAGGGGGAATACATAGAGATTAGAGAGGGGAGAGAGAGAGGGAAGGAGATAGCTATTGAGAGAGGGGAGAGAGAGAGAGAAAGAGAGGGGGGAGGGAGTGAGTGGAGATGGAGAAATAGATTGTTAGGAGAGAGGGGGGAGATACATTGATAAGGGGAGAGAGAGGAGAGGGGGAAAGAGAAATTGAGAGGAGATATATAATGGGAGAGAAGAGGGGAGGGATAGATATGGATAGGGGGAACAGAGAGAGGAGAAGAGATAGGGAGAGTGGAGAGAAAGGGAGAGAGAGGGGGGAGTGTGGGGAGGGGAACCGAGAGAAAGGAAGAGGTAGATAGAGGGGATAAATAGAGGGGGAGAGGGGATAGAGAGAGTTGAGAGAGGGGGTGAGAGGAGAGATAGAGAGGAGATGGATATAGAAAGTTAGATGGGAAAGAGAGGAGAGATAGATGGAGAGGGGGAGAGATATAGATAGAGTGGAGATAGAGATAGAAGGAAGTATAGAAGGATAGAAGATAGAAGGAAGGAGAGATAGAAAGGGGGAGAGTGAGGGAGTCAAGAGGTAGGGAAAGAGACAGGGAGGAGGAGGGATATATATATATATATATATATATATATATATATATATATAGAGGAGAATAGAGAGGGGGAAACAGAGGAAGATAGTGGGAGAGAGAGAGAGGTAGGATATGGGGAGGGGAAAGCAAGGAGGGGGGTGAGAGAGAGGGAGAGATATATAAATAGAGAGGAGAGAGAGATAGTGAGGAGAGAGATAGTGAGGAGAGAGCGAGGGGGAGATAGATGGAGAGGGAGAGAGAAAGGGGGGAGGGGAGGAAGAGAGGGGGCAGAGGAGGGGAGAAAGATAGAGAAAGAGTGGGAGTGGAGAGAGAAGATAGAGAGGGGAAGAGAGGCGAGAGAGATATGTAGGTAAAAAGAGAGGAGAGAGATAGGAGAAAATAGAGGGAAGAAGAAGGAAATAGAGGGACGATGGGAGGGGAAAGAAAGGAGAGAGAGAAAGGAAGAGGGGGAAGGGAGAGATTGAGGGGGAGAGAGATACATAGAAAGGTGAGAGGGAGGGCGAGAGAGACATAGAGAGGATAGAGGGAGGTATGGGGAGATAGATAGGAGAGGGGGAGAGAGAGGGGAGGTGAGAAAGAAAAGAGAGGTAGGAGAGAGAGAACAAGAGGTGTGGAGAGAAATGGATATGTCGGTGTAAGAGAAAGAGATATAGAGATGAGAGAGGTGAGAAAGAGAGAGATATATAGTGATATATAGATGGAGAGGAGTGGGGGAGAGATATAAAGAGGAGAAAAAGGTTGGGAAGGAGAGAGGGGAGATCAGACTGGTGAGGGAGAAAAAGATAGATGGAGAGGAAAGAGCGAGATGGATAGAGCTGAGAGAGATGGAGAGAGAGAGAAGGAAGAGAGATATAGAGGTGAGAGTAGGAGAGAGAGAGGGGGGAGAGATATATAGAGAGGGGAGACAGAGAGAGGGAGAGGGAAAGAGATATATTGAGAGAGGGGGGGAGTGTTGTCATGACTCACGTTATACTAGTACTAGCGATTTGCCCGTCAAAAATGACGGGGCAAAAACATTTTAAGCCATGGCAATGCTGTTTGACACACAATATAAAGCTTTTTATACTCTGAGGACCTTTGGCGCTCATTGCGAGCCTCACGCTGAGCACTTTTGGCGCCCATATCGATCCGCTCCTCTCGTTTACTTTTGTTCGTATGAGCTCCTTCGGCTCTCATGACAAAGACAGATATATATGTCAATTTTGTTAGTATAATTATTAATTAATTATTTTCTTAATAAATGAATATACTTTACCTATTTGTAATTGATATATCCAGCAATGAAGAGCTAACAATCTATTTGTATTTTCCTGCAGCATACAACATACAGTGGATATAAAAAGTCTACAGACCCCTGTTAAAATGTCAGGTTTCTGTGCTGTAAAAAAATGAGATAAATCATTTCAGAACTTTTTCCACCTTTAATGTGACCTATAAACTGTACAACTCAATTGAAAAACAAACTGAAATCTTTAGGTGGAGGGAAGAAAAATAAAAAATAAAAATAATGTGGTTGCATAAGTATGCACACCCTCTTATAACTGGGAATGTCGCTGTGTTCAGAATTAAGCAATCACATTCTAAATCATGTTCAGTAGGAGTCAGCATACACCTGCCATCATTTAAAGTGCCTCTGATTAACCCCAAATAAAGTTCAGCTGCTCTAGTTGGTCTTTCCTCAAATGTTCTTAGTCGCATCCCACAGCAAAAGCCATGGTCCACAGAGAGCTTTCAAAGCATCAGATGGATCTCATTGTTAAAAGGTATCAATCAGGAGAAGGGTACGAAAGAATTTTCAAGGTATTAGATATACCATGGAACACAGTGAAGACAGTCATCATCAAGTGGAGAAAATATGGCACAACAGTGGCATTACCAAGAACTGGAGCTCCCTCCAAAATTGATGAAAAGACGAGAAGAAAACTGGTCTGGGAGGCTACCAAGAGACCTACAGCAACATTAAAGGAGCTGCAGGAATATCTGGCAAGTACTGGCTGTGTGTTACATGTGACAGCAATCTCCCGTATTCTTCATATGTCTGGGCTATGGGGTAAAATGGCAAGACGAAAGCCTTTTCTTAAGAAGAAAAACATCCAAGCCAGGCTACATTTTGCAAAAACACATCTGAAGTCTCCCAAAAGCATGTGGGAAAAGGTGTTATGGTCTGATGAAACCAAGGTTGAACTTTTTGGTCAAAATTCCAAAAGATATGTTTGGCGCAAAAACAACACTGCACATCACCAAAAGAACACCATACCCACAGTGAAGCATGGTGGTGGCAGCATCATGCTTCAGCTGGAACTGGGGCCTTAGTTAAGATAGAGGGAATTATAAACAGTTCCAAATACCAGTCAATATTGGCACAAAACCTTCAGGCTTCTGCTAGAAAGCTGAACATGAAGAGGAACTTCATCTTTCAGCATGACAACGACCCAAAGCATACATCCAAATCAACAAAGGAATGGCTTCACCAGAAGAAGATTAACGTTTTGGAATGGCCCAGCCAGAGCCCAGACCTGAATCCAATTGAAAATCTGTGGAGTGATCTGAAGAGGGCTGTGCACAGGAGATGCCCTCGTAATCTGACAGATTTGTTTTTTTTGCAAAGAAGAGTGGGCAAATCTTGCCAAGGCAAAATGTGCCATGCTGATAGACTCATACCCAAAAAGATTGAGTGCTGTAATAAAATCAAAATGTGCTTCAACAAAGTATTAGTTTAAGGGTGTGCATACTTATGCAACCATATTATTTTATTCTTATATTTTTTCTTCCCTCTACCTAAAAGATTTCAGTTTGTTTTTCAATTGAGTTGTACAGTTTATAGGTCACATTAAAGGTGGAAAAAGTTCTGAAATTATTTATCTTTGTCTAATTATTTTACAGCACAGAAACCTTACATTTTAACAGGTGTGTGTAGACTTTTTATATCCAATGTATACATATATATATATATATATATATATATATATATATATATATATCAAGTCATTACATTACACGTTAAGCAGAACATGTCCTATTACATGGATCCTCCACTAAGATACATTTATGTGAGACCTAGAGGTGAGATCTTCTCACTTCATGTCTGGAGACAGAGATCAACCATGTAATACATGTCTTTTATAGGTATGTATGACTCATTAGAGTCCTGGGGTCTGAGTGACGCCATGAGTGTGGTGGTTCTGACCAAAAAGACGTGTAACAAATCCCAGCGTGTGACCGTCTCATGTTTATTTGTACAGACCGTAAAGACTTGTAACAAATCCCAGCGTGTGATTGTCTCATGTTTATTTGTACTGACCATAAAGACGTGTAACAAATCCCAGCGTGTGATTGTCTCATATTTATTTGTACTGACCATAATGACATGTAACAAATCCCAGCGTGTGACTGTCTCATGTTTATTTGTACAGACCATAAAGACATGTAACAAATCCCAGCGTGTGACCGTCTCATGTTTATTTGTACAGATCATAAAGACATGTAGCAAATCCCAGCGTGTGACCGTCTCATGTTTATTTGTACAGACAGTGACAAAGTGACACCATCAGTTCTCTCGGAGTCTGACCAAGAAGAAGAGACAAATATGAGCAGTCCCCGGGAGATTAAAGAGCAGGAAATTCCTGTAGATATCAATGAAGGTGACTAATATCTTATGGACAATTATCACTTACTTCAGTCCTTATTGGGGTGTATTTATCCTTCATCTCTCACCCAAGAAGTTTTACACACATCGCAGCTCATGATAAATTCTCCCCAATGACATAATATCTGGTCTTCTCTCCATACAATGTAATAACATTCGGTTGTTTCCGTCTTTGTGGATCTTTCTACTAAAGGATTTAGATATTAATAAGACACAAACACTAGTAAATATTGATAGTAAATAACAAAATGGGAAAGTCTATAATCTGTTTATCTCTATCTGTAGGACCTTTAGATGTGAGGCCTCAAGTAGTCTCCAAGGTGGAACAAGAAAATCTGAATATAAGAGATCAGCAGCAGGTGAAGGAGGAGGAGAGTCCTGGGAATATCAGGGAAGGTGAGGAAGTAATACACAATAAGAACATTAATACTACATCCTGTAACGGCACCCTGTCACCATAAGGATTTTATCTAAAAAAGGATTAAAAACTGTCTATACATTGCAATAGCTCTTTACCTCTATAGTACATCATTCAGGAGATATACATCTATTGTTTGTGCAGCTCAGTATAGTAATGTATGACTCAAGAGAGCTTGATAAGGGTTGGCGGGGGGGGGTCTATAACTTTTGCCAATCATTACTAATATCAGTCACTAGCAGGCTCCTAATTCCTAACACATCCACACAGCAAATGCACAGTGCGGCAAAAACCAGCCACCTAGTTTTATTACAAAGACAATGTGATGTTATGTGTTTAAACTCTATATTACATTTTAGTTGTAGCCAGTTCATAAGGAGTTCCCCTGCAGTCGTAACACACAGGAAAAATACCAACTTAACTTAGTTGTATTTTTCATGTTATTTTTTGTGTTTTCTGGTTTAAACGGTTCGGCTGTTACGAAAAATACAAACTTAACTCCTATCTCGTAATTTTTTTTTCTAATTCCCGCATTGGTCAACTGCTTGCAGCCTAAGGCTCAGTTCGTATTTTTCGTAACAGCCAAACCGCGCAAACCAAAAAACACAAAAAATAACATAAAAAATACAACTAAAACATCACACACAGCATGGGGGAACAGCCAGGACATCTGGCAGTGAGGTGGAACGTGAATTTCAGTCGATTTGGACGAGTTTACCACTCAAAAATCGCCTAAGCTAGAAAAAAAATGGCCGCCCCAAAAAATAAAAGTGAGGCTACACGACCAAACCCCCGCCAACCGCGTACCACTTTAACACATGAACGTACGAGGTACAAAATATACTATTACAAAGGACGGAAGATGCTTGCGAACCGCAACTAATAACATTACGATTCTAAAATGGAGCTTTACACAACAAAACCAACAGCTTGCCATTGCGCACGCAGCCTATTTCTAATGCACAGCATGGACATTGATAACACTTTCTCCTCAAGGCAGCAACAGTCCAACTCTACATTGCATGCTGCAGGAAAAAACAGATTGCTACCTCTTCAGGCTAATGATTGCTGATATTGTAATTAGAAATAGGTAAATTATATTAATTTATTAAGTAAATAATTAATTATTAGTTAACAAAATACAAAAGATATATATATCTGTCTTTGTGATGAGCGCCGAAGGTGCTCAGAGGAGTAAATGTACACGCAATGAACACCAAAGGCGCTCAGCGCAAGGCTTGCATTGAGCGCCGAAGGTCCTTAGAGTAGAAAAAGCTTTACAGTGTGTGGCAAACAGCATTGCCATGGCTTCAGATTTTATTGCCCCGTCATTTTTGACGGGCAAGTCGCTAGTAATAATAATAATGTATTTGTGTTCATGTTCTCAATTAGTGATACATAAATATATTGGTAATATAGTATAAGTAATATGTAATACAAATCTCCCCTTCTGGATCGCTACCTTGTCGTAGTGAAGGGGCTTGTGTACCTCAAAGAAGCTGGGAGCTATACCATGAAACGTCACCACAGATTTCCTGGTCATAGCAGAGAGGTCAGACAAATTGAGGTCCACTGGACAAGGAACTGGCAACCCACTCCAGTAACTTTGCTAAGAAAGCTCTATGGACAAGCACAATTGGAGACATAACAATATGGCACTGGAAGATGAGCCCCCTCAGATCAGATGGTTCCTACCAAATTACTGCGGAATAGCAGAGGGCAAGTACAAGTAACACCAGATCTAATTAAGTGGTTTGGCCAAAGCCGAGAGGACACCCAGCTGCGGATGTGTCTGAAGGGGAAAGGAAAGTCCAAAGGACAATTTAGCATAGGAACCTGGAATGTTAGAGCTATGAACCAATGTTAACTAGATGTGCTCAAGAATGAGATGACAAGGCTAAACATCGATATTCTGGGAGACAACCACCAAATCTTCTACCGTGGTCAAGAATCCAATGTCCAATGAGCTGGAGCAGACATCTTGGAGAGTGACGTGAGATGAGCCCTAGGATGTCTTGCTAATAACAAGGCTGCAGGAGTTGATGCAATCCCAATTGAACTATTCCAAATTTTACAAGAAGATGTGGTGAAAGCGCTGCCTGCCTTATGCCAACACATTTGGAAAACTCAACAGTGGCCAATAGACTGGAAAAGGTCAGTCTACATCCCAAATCCCCAAAAAAGGGCAGTGCTAAAGAGTGCACCAATTATTGAACAATTGCACTCATTTCACATGCCAGCAAGGTAATGCTTAAGATCCTACAAGCTCAGCTCAAACAATATATGGACCAGGGAGTACCAGATGTGCAAGCCGGGTTCTGCAGAGTAAGAGGCACAAGAGATCAAATTGCAAGTGTCCAATGGATAATAGAGAAAACAAGAGAATTCCAATAAAACATTTACTTCTGCTTCATAGACTATTCTAAAGCTTTTGACTGTGTGGATCACAACAAAATGTGGCAAGTTCTAAGGAGATGGGAGTACCAGATCATCTCATCCACCTCCTGAGGAATTTGTATTTGGACCAAGAAGCAACGGTAAGAACAGAGAACAGGAATGGGTCATGATAGGAAAAGCTGTGCAGCAAGGTTGTATATTGTCACCTTATTTATTCAACTACATCATGCGTAAGGCCGGGCTGGATGAATTCAAAGCCGGAATCAATATTGCTGGAAGGAATATCAACAACATCAGATATGCCGATGATACTACTCAGATGGCTGAAAGTGAGGAGGAACTAAAGGAAAAGAAGAAAGTGCAAAAGCTGGCCTGCTGCTCAATGTTAAAAAGACAAAGATCATCATTCATAAGCCCTAGGGAACCTTTCTTATTCTCAGGTGTAATGACCCCTAACTGCCATTTCATTTTTAATAGCACAACTTCCTGATAGAAGACTTTGCATACACAGGAAGTTTGTATCTACACAGCGGGACAGTGTCAGTAACTGCAGGCCGTGCTCTCAGCAGCACTAATGGGGAGATTGTTAGTTTACAGAAACACCCACCCAGTAACAGGCATAGAAGTTGCAATATGTAAAGTTTCTGTTTATACAGTATTTATTTTTTTCTTTTAAATAACATTTTTCAGACCATTATATTTAGCTAGACAAAATACCATAATTGACAATCATTGGTTGGCACCGGATCACACTGCACTCTACAGACATTTACACATCTTTTGCTTCATTTTCGTGTGATTACAAAATATGTTGTATTTTCATAAGGCGTTAACTTCCACTAAATTAATAGACTAAGCTAAATAATTTTGGTCTCATATTAACTGCAAATTGTTTAGGTATATAGCAACTAATCATTTCCGTTTAGAAATATGTTAAAGCTGTCAGAATTTACTCCTGGTGCTTTTATTTTCAACAGATGGATCTGAAATTTCGAATAACCTTGGAGAAGACCACATTGCTCAGAGAGTAGAAAAACCATTTGCATGTACTGAATGTGAGAAATGTTTCAGTCAGCTCTCAGCTCTTAATACACATAAGAGGACTCATACAGGAAAAAAACCTTTTCCATGTTCTGAATGTGAGAAATGTTTCAGTCAGCTCTTAATACACATAAGAGGACTCATACAGGAGAAAAACCCTTTCCATGTCCTGAATATGGGAAATGTTTCAGTCTTGTCTCAAGTCTTAATAACCATAAGAGGACTCATACAGGAGAAAAACCCTTTCCATGTTCTGAATGTGAGAAATGTTTTACTCGGCTCTCAGCTCTTAATACACATAAGAGGACTCATACAGGAGAAAACCCTTTTCCATGTTCTGAATGTGGGAAATGTTTCAGTCACGCCTCAGCTCTTAATGGCTATAAGATGACTCATACAGGAGAAAAACCTTTTTCATGTTCTGAATGTGAGAAATGTTTCAGTCAGGCCTCACATCTTAATAGACATAAGATGATTCATACAGGAGAAAAACCTTTTCCATGTTCTGAATGTGGGAAATGTTTCAGTCAGCTCTCAACTCTTAATACACATAAGATGACTCATACAGGAGAAAAAACATTTCCCTGTTCTGAATGTAGGAAATGTTTCAATCACGCCTCAACTCTTAATATACATAAGATGACTCATACAGGAGAAAAACCTTTTACATGTTCTGAATGTGGGAAATGTTTCAGTCATCTCTATGTACTTAATAAACATAAGAGGACTCATACAGGAGAAGAAACTTTTTTTATGTACTGAATGTGAGAAATGTTTTAGTCACTCCTAATAGCTCAAGCAACATATTCAGATTTGAAATAACACAAGAAAACTCACATAGGATAAAGACCATTTGTATGTATGGGATGTGGGGAATGTTTAATATGAGTCCGCCATTACACATCAACATGACGCATCATGCAATTCTTTTAAGATCATATACATGTAACTGATCAAAAACATTAGCAAGGTCATAAAGATCTATGGATATCTGAGTTGTAAATCACATTCATAGAACTTTTCATCAATAAGTTCTACGATTGTACCAGCTTGTATTATTACAATACATGATATGAGGCTGGACTGTGCATTGCTGCTATCTGCTTGGTTACCAATAACCTTTTGATTTAAGGGATCCAGAACGTATGGACTTAGCTCTACATCATCATGCTGAGCACTCATAATACATTTGTGAACATGTAAACTAAGTTATATATTTTATATATTTTTTAACCTTAATAACCCCTGCCATTAATTTTCTTATTTTCTATGTACATTTGTTGCATCAAACAAAGCATGGACCCTATAGAGCTGTAAAAGAAAAATAACAATGCTCTTAGGTACTGAAAGGCTCATAAATGTCGAGCTGTCTGCAAATGTATTCTCTGTTTCTAAGTGATACTAATATGTATAATATGATACAGAATTATGTTATAGATTTTTTTAATAATTCAAAGTGATTGATGAGCCCATTGTCATTAAGAATTACACTTTGTACTGTACAAAAAGAGTGTTTTGTTCTTTTAATAATTACAAGGTACTCATACCGTATAATGGGTTGAACAGACCTCTTTGCACTAAATGTAACTATACAATGGTCATTATAAATGTGGAAAATATTACATCTAAAGCTATTTTTTAATCAATAAAGAATTGACTGAGATATTGCTTGATTTAATTATACATCACCCTCATCTCCTCATTTCCCTCCATCCGCTCTCCTAGCCTCTTCTCCCCCACAAATCTTCCTTATCATTATCCCTTTCTTCCCATCCAATCTCTCGTTTTACGTCACATTCCAATCCTTCATCATACCTCCTATCTCCCCCTTTCTATCCTTCCTATGTAGATCTGCCAACTCTTATTTATTCGACCTGCTTCTGTTAAGTCCCTACCATTTTTATCTTCAACCACGCCCACTTTATCATGAAAGGTTCCTTTTGAGATCCCCACTTTTCTTGAAGAGATCTCTTGACTTACCCATTTTGTTATATTCTTTTATCTCTTTACGTTGCTCATTTTATATAATATATCCTGGTCTCTTCTATAATTTTGCAATCAATACTACAAGAAACCAAGTCAAATTGTTAATTGCAGGGTTTGATCATGAGGAAAAAATGAAAATATTTTTACCATATCAGAAGAAGACCTAGAGAAGGCTCTGATGCCGGAAAGGCACATGATGAAGAGGATGGCAGAGATGGATAAAAGAGGTTATTGAAGCAATGTATATGAGCTTGGTGGAGCTCAGAATGGCAGTATATGATAGATGTGTCTTCTATACAGTGTTCTATGGAGTCATAGAGAGTTGTACATGACTGAACAATTAAATAACAAAGTGTAATATATTAGTAAAGTTTTTTTCAGATTTGACAGCCACAAACAGAGCATGGAAATCACAGCATCTAGTAAACAAACATAGTTCTACCAGTTATGTCTTAACCAGAAGATCTCTTTATTGGAAAATCATATGGTAACTAAACACATTTACAAAAAGTAATTAAACAGTAGTGCCACTAAACAATATTACTTGGTAACCTAATTACCAGAAGGCCAAATTAACATACTTACTCAGTGCTGTTGCAATATATGTGACTGGTTAGTAAAACAGGGGCGGAGCCTGACGGGTCCTAGTTGTGTAACAGTTTAGTTGGTGCTGCATTCGTAGTTCAGGAAGGGCTCAATTGCTGCAGAGGTGGGGACGACATGCCCAATCTCACCAACAAAGGTGATAGCGCAGAGGTTTCATCCTGGTTGCATCTTGGCTCAAAACTTCAGCTGTCAAGCATAGGGCATGTATTTCATGCTAGAGCTCCTCACCTAGGTCACCCCTGGCACAAGCTCAGTCTACATGGGAGATCCTCCTCCTGCCTCACTTCTAATTTAATATTGAGATGATTAATGCCAGCCACAATGTCTCCTAAACTCCTCTGTTATGAAGAAACTTACCCAGCTCCCTTTCAATCTGCTGCTGCCAACTGTGCCACCTCCCTTCTCCTGCTGGGCAGCATTGTCAATCCCGATGCAGCTTTCCATGAATTCCTGTGGCCTCTGGAAAGTGCTTCTCACCTGCTTTTAGACTACTAACACCTGCTACTCCACCTTACACTTGCTGTTTAGGAGCAATCACATCCTCCTTGCCATCTCACAAAAGGTTCTGCTGCAGCAGCTGGAAAGTGCCTGACTTACCTATGCCACCTCACATAGGTCACTAGGGAGAGTTGGCATCCCCATGTAACTTCTATTCTGCTACTGGGTCCCATCTGCTGTATAGGAACTCCGGTATCCTTCATTTCATCTCCATTCTGCACTGGGGAGCGCCAGTATCCTCCATGCATGAAATCCTGCTGCTGCTATGTTGTGCCTGCGTCACCTATGCCACCTGCCATCTGTCACAATTGACATCCTCCATGCGTCCTCTGATCTGCTGCTGGGAGGAGTGGCATCCTCCATGACACTTCCCAATAAATCCTGCTGCTTAGGAGTTCCTGACTCACCTAGGCCACCTCCAATCTGCTTTTGAAGGACCAACTCTTTAGCTCCATATCTACTTAAACTATATAATGCTATTCTCCAGGGTAAACCAATGCCCCCCGAATTAAAACAAGCCAATATGATCTTCTTCCCAAAACCCAACAAAGATCCTCTAAAAGTCAATAATTCTGCCCCATATCATTGTTAAATGGGGATATTAAAATTCTAGCTATAATAATAATGTCAATCAGGCTTTCAAACTTCTACATAATACATAAAGACCAGGTAGGGTTTGTACCTCTATGACAGACAGGAGACAACATTAGAAGGATTCTCAACTCCATCATATAGCTAAGACGAATAATATCCCTAGGACCAATTAGCGAAATCCAAGAAATTAAAATCTGCATCCACCAATTCAAATGTTGTTTATTTGCAGGTGACATTATATGCACGCTAACAGACCCTTTACACTGTATCCAACCATTAATGGGCCTTCTGGAATCATTCAGGTGTGGGTCAGGACTTAAAATTAACATAAATAAAACTGAAGCAATGGAGGCACAAATCACGCCACATTTACTAAATCAATTAAAATCGAAATTTCCATTCTCCTGGCCAAACAAAAAAAAATAAGATATGTGGGGAATAAATTAACACAAGATATTTCTGACCTTTACAAAGTGAATTTTCCACCTTTATTTAAGCAATTAACAGAATACCTTCAAAAATGGAATTCATATAAACTATCGTGGACAGGATGCATTAATGCAGTAAAAGTTAACACACTACCAAAAATGATTATATTTTTTTAGCACCTTACCCATCCACGTTATTTACAAATATCCGGAGAAGTTTCAAAAAGCTCTTTTTAGATATATATGACAACACAAACACCCTAGGATTAACAAATCAATTATGTATAGAAGCAAAGAATCAGGAGGTCTAGCTTGCCCCAACTTAAAACTCTACTTTAAAGTCGCTCAAATTTCATTTATATCACAAGCGCACTCAACTGAACATCAACCCTTATGGGTGTTCATTGAAAATCAACAAATGAAACCATATAGTTGGGATAATGTCCTATGGACACCTACTACATTTCCTTCCTATAAAATAAAAACAAATAATACCATGATAGCACTATCACTAAAAGAATGGAGAAGTGCAAATGTCAGCTGAAACATTCTCGTTCCCCACTAACCTCTACATTAATAATAATAATATTAACCTGGGATAAATTCCAAAGCTTGGTGATATACATTTAAACTAAACAAATTTAGAGCTTGGATGTCAGGAGATCCATTACTCAATACAGAACAATTTAAAGAAAAATACCCAATACCTTCCAAAGAATTAATTATATTAAAATCAACCACCAAATTTTAAGCATGATAAAGAAATTGGGATCACTGCAACATACGTGGTTTTCAAGAATATGTTAACAAGCCCCACTTACAAGAGGAATTTTGAAAGATTTATATGAAACACTTAACAAGTCCCAAACTGAAACAAAATAAAAATGTATGACAAAATGGGAACAATATATAGGGATCTCTTGGGATCTTAACAAACGGGGGAAGATAAATACTAACCTTTCAAAGGTCTCTATATATTTCAGCTATTTGGAAACAGCCATAAAAGTCCTTCATAGGGTATATCTCACACCTGATAAATTAAACAAATTAAATCCTTAAACCCTTGCACAATGTTTCAGAAATTGTAAAACCATACGAACATTTCACCATACTTGGTGGGATTGCCCCATATTACAACACATATGGATTAATACCACCAACCTAGACTCCATTATTCTCAATATTACTATAAATCCATCTATAGAACTATGCCTACTAGGTATACCAACACCAAATGTAAATAAACATCCCAATAAATGGCTACAATTCTTAATGTTAGCTGCTATCTAATAATGGTGTCTTGTATTGTTTGGCAGCTGCCAAAAATCAAGTTGCCAAACGATAGAAGACACCATTATTAGATAGCAAATAAATAATTCAGAAACTAAACTACATAATGATCTATGAACAAATGACACATGCATTGAATAACACTCTTCCGAAATTCACAAAGATATGGGATTGTTGGATTAACTCCACTCATTCCATTTCAATTCATTAAATTAATGAAATCCCAAATTACATATGCCAAAGTCACAAGAAGAGAAATAACATTCGGCCACGGAGACGATTCTTGAACCCGAATCTTCTGAAACAAAATTCGAACATCATAGTTGATATAAAGAAAAATCAAAAACAAAACTAATGGTACATATAGTTTATTTTATTTTATTTTAAAATATTATAATTTATTATTTAGCTAGAATGTTCTTATGAAAAAGTGATAAATAAAATAACATTGGTTTATCGTAGTTACATTCTAGTTACAAGGTCTAGATACAATATAGAAAGTATAAAGAAAAGAAAATAAAGACCTTAGTAACCAACAATACATTACAATATAAATGGAAAATGGAAAAAGATGTTGAAGGAATCACCATGTTGTTCATGCTTTAGACTAGGCCAAATAAATGAATGTTTTACTCAGTAGATTGCACTGTTTTGACCTGTAAGTAATACTTTATTACTTCACTGAAATTGACATTGATGATAATAAAAACGATTGAAACAAAAAAAAAATGTATATTCAAATTAAAATGTATATGACATCATTGTACACATTATCACATATAAAGCTTTTCTTTGTATAATCTTTAGCTTTTAATAATATATTTCGTCAAGTTTATCTTTGCTTAATGTTGGCCTTAATATGTTTCAGAAGAGCCATATAATATCCTACTCTGCTCCACATACTCTACTTTCACATGTTCGATGCTTGTCTAATTGTATAATGGTACCAATGCCCTTCGGGTGAAAACCTAGCATTCTTTACAATGTTCACTTTAGACGCTGTGTAGTCTAACTATTCCTTGGTGGGCCAGTGGTTAGGATTCAGTGCTTTCACCATTGTGATCTGTGTTTAATTCCAGTTAAGGAACCAAGAGGTCACACCACCCTGAAGCCGAGCAGGGTTGGGCTTGGTAAGTACTTGGATGGGAGGCCGCCTAGGAATACCAGGAACTGTATGTTGTGGACCACTGGAGAAGGAGCTGGTAACCCACTTTAGTTTCTTTGCCATGAAAACCAAGTGGATCAGCATGACAATGGACATAATGATGCGCCTGGTGTGTTACAGTCCATAAGGTCACGGACAGTCGGAAACGACTGAACGATGCAAAAAAAAACCTGGCAGTAGAATAAAGTGATCCTTGTGATACCTAGACCTCCATTACATTGCACACGGGAAAATCGCAGGTAAAAGACACAACCACCTTATGAGCGCGAGCTTAGCGAGGACTAACAATCTCCCAATAAATACCCATTAATAGTGAGTACTGTTACTCACTACAGTCGCCACATTACCCTGGCTAAGCTCTAGTTTTAGCACCACTTTTTCTTTTATTTATTGGTAACATAATACAGCAACACACGTAATAAGAACCCTAGTAATTATTATACGCTAAATTTAGCCAATGAAATGCTGATTTAATTTTACATTTTTATTAAATATCGCCCTTTTTAACTTTTAAGCCAGTTTTCTCTCAACTTTTTAAGTCCCGTTTTAGCTCCACTTTTTTGGTTCTATGGCGTCCACTCCACAACTCCCATAAGAAGAGAACCAAGTGAAGACGGCTCATAAATCCCTACTGAGCTATCACATCACCCACATAAATCTAACCTCAGACACATGCTTTCTGAGGGCTTGAAATGTCCCTAATATCCGAAGCACTGAGAGCCCGTCCCATAACTATTTTATAAAGTCTTTCCAAGCGCTCAACATTTTATAAAAGCCTATTGTTACAACCCTCCGTAAAGGCTGCAAAATGCCTCAATATGGGTTGGATTTGAGGCCTGAGATTTTCTCAATTCTCATACAACTAAGGGGTTAATAATACTCCCTTCTATGAGCCCAGATAAACCTCAGAATTTCCCCTTAATACCTGCTAACCCCAATGAACTGGATATCACCCAGGATTCCCCTTAATACATTCAAACCCCTATGAGCTTGGGTATCCCCTGAACTAAAGTATAACCAGGGAGTCCCTATGGCCCACATGGCACCAACTATTAACTACCATGGGGATCCCTATGGACTTCCTATGTAGTCTAAAGATTAACCATGAGGTCTCTGTGGACCCCCAGGGTACCTAATATAAATCCCTATACCATGGGGTTACTAATAAACCCCATGATATACTAAGCTATGGCCATGGAGGTATTTATGGATCTCTATGGCATTTAAAGTTAATCCTTATACCATGGGGGTCCTCAAAGACATTTATAACACTATTCCTACCACCACATTACCTCCATAACATCTAAAAATTAACCCTATACCATGAGTCCTTAAAGAAACCCAATGGCATTAGCTATTAACCCTAAGTACCATGGGGGTCCTTAAAGATTAGCTAATTGATAAGTTAATTACATATAGCAACATTTAAACCAATTTTTAGAGAATCTTGGAGAAATTTTAAATGTGACAGTCCATCATAACTTGGTAAAATTGATAATTGTTGCCTATCCATGTAGCATGGGAAAAAAGGCTAATATTGATCTGGACCTTAGTTGCAGTGTTACGTCCACTGTATCTCTTTAAAAAAAATATTTTGATTAGTCCTTAGACTGGTATTTTTGTCTCCTACTTGTGTAACAACAGAGAAGATCTTACCAAGTATTAATGACTTAAAAGAGCATGGAAAACATGACATATTATACCACAAGTGGCCACAGGATGGCAGCAGATAATAAGGAATGAGATACATTTATATGATCTTAACACAAAACACATTTACACTCTATTGTTAAAGAGACACTGCAGACCAACATATTGTAATATGTATCAAAAACTGTGTATTGTAAAGAAAGTTGTTATAGCAGATTCAATAAATAACCAAAAACATAGGTTGTATGTCATTCTGAATAAATAGGACATATAAGCATAGGTGTGGGATCTGGGGGGATGGGGGATAAATCACTCCCAGATTATATGAATAGGGGACACAAAAAATACTGAAATTAAACGTTATCATGCAATATCAGAGGGCCCCAGCACTATGGAGCAGTACGTCTCTCCCAGGAAAGCTTTGACCCAGGAAGGCTTTTGACTCCCCCTCCTTTTTAACAACCTTGGATGATGCAATGGGCAGCCAATCAGCAGGAGAAAGAGTATTTACACAAAGGAACACACAATATTGTAATAACCAATGGCTAGTATTCGTTTTCAGGCATGTCTTTTTGCACTATAATAAACATCTATCTGAAGGGCTATGGTGTGCCCCACAAGTTGGCTGAGATCCCTGTAATAGGCTCATAAAGGGCTAGGCAAAGCCAAAAAGGCCATGTGTCTAGTTCAAGAGTACCAATGGATGGTGGCAGTTATAGCCTTACTATACCCCTATTGGGGCCTTGGAATAACTAACCATGTATATAAGGGTAAATACAAATTATACCGCTCACTAAAGCCCAATTGGGCAAAATATACATTGCTAAATCACTATATAGATAACATGGTAGTCATAATAATAAGCAACCTGATGAGTATTACACTCCCGTCTCCCCATATACTGGCTTTGTCAAAGGCTAAAATTGCTAAGAAGCAGGGGCTGCAAACATAGCATATTTAATACCTTTTGAGTAGTGGGGGAAGCCATGTCTTTTTGCACCACAACAGCTGACCTTTGCATGTATTTTATACCCTTGTAATATATTCAGTTGATTCATATCTTTCCAACTCATGTCAACTCTTCTTTATCCTGTTTCTCCCAGTCTTCACTTTTCCCATCTCATATTTTATCTCAACTCTAAGCTTCTGCTTCTTGCTCTTCACTAATTACTCTTCCCTTCGCCCTATTTTCCCTCCCATATCCCACCTTCTCTCACACTATTATCCATTGGTAAAGTATCAAGTAGTGATTAAAATTAGAGGGAAGTAAGGATAGGGAAAGCCTGTGTTTTACAGTGATATGATATTGAGGAGGGGGAAGCCTGTGTTATACAGTGATATGATAGTGAGGAGGGGGAAGCCTGTGTTATACAGTGATAAGATAGAGAGGAGGTGGAACCCTGTGTTATACAGTGATATGATAGTGAGGAGGGGGAAGCCTGTGTTATACAGTGATATGATAGAGAGGAGGGGGGAAGCCTGTATTATACGGTGATATAATAGTAATCCTAACCCTAAAGCCTAATCCTATCCCCTAACACTGGTGTGTAGTTCTGTGGGATCTGTGCAGGAATAATGTCTGATGAGAGAGGAAACACTTTTAGTATACAGGAAGTTAGGAGTGTGATAGGGAGGGGTTAAGGGAAGATTTGAACAAAAGGAGGATGGGGGAGGGTTACAGATACAAACTATAGTATGAAATAAGGCAAGAAAGTAACAATGTCCCCATAAATAATAACAGTTGAATGCAAAATAGTATTACTAAAAGTACAGATGGCAGAGGTAAATTTAGCTCCTTCATGTCCCTTTAAAATCCCTTAGAAGTGGGACTGGTGTGTAGTTCTGTGGGATCTGTGCAGGGATCCAGGATCTCTTCAAATGATGACTATAGCTACTAAATTAAAATATGTTTTTTTCTAAGAAGGAAAGCTATGTAAGGTCTGGACAAGCTATAAAATGTCCACATAGTTAAAACAAGGTTATTCCCAGTTGTAAAGTACCGATTTGAGAGATTGACCATAAAGAAGGCTGAGCACTGTAAAACTGATGCCTTTCAATTGTGGTGTTGGAAAAAAAGTGCTTAGAGTCCATTGGAGCTCAGAGGGCAGTGTCTCACAGATATGCCTGGTGTTGTATATTCAGTTTGTGTGATACATGGGATGCTGGTTGGTGGCACTGTATGTATTGATAATTTGATAATTTTTCCAGTTCTGTAATCTGTATCTGTAGCAACTTCATTGGAAAACACTTCATGTGTTTGTGAAGTAGGCAACAAACTAATAACATTAGCAGTTGTTTAAGCGGTGGGCATGATGGCAGTTTTAGAGAAGATCCTAGTGTGTTGATGCTTCCATGACCGTCATACTTTTCATGGTATGTACGAGCAGACAAATAGGATGTATACTATCAGCCTCATTAAATTAGAAAAGCGTTCTAACGAGGTTTGAACGTTAGGGCTGCAAGCTGGAAATATGACAGTTTACCAATGCTATGAAATTAGACATGCGGCTAGCAACGTGTGAGCACGGCCACGATAACCAAACTGACAGAAGTGAAAAGTCTGCGAGGTGACCTTGCAGGGTTCACACCTCATCACTTGCCGCGGGGGCCAAACTCGGACATCAGCCCTGCCGTGTGGGGTATGCTGGGGGTCTCCATCGTGACCCCCAAAGTGTCCCCATATTAACCCTTGAAGCAGGGATCCCCGATCAGCATAGATCAGGACCCTGCTGCATTTAAAAGATTCAAATTCCCCGCTGCGGGTCCTTAAAGGGCCCGCTGCACACTACTAACCAATCCCGGCACCTAACATTAACCCCCCTCTATGCTGGAGGTCCCCATCGGGACCACTGAAGTGTCCAAACATTAACCCCTTGCAGCGGGGGTCCCCTATCGGCATCAGTTGTGACACCCTCTGCATTTCAAATATTCACATTTTCCGCCGCAGGTCCTTAAAGGGCCCGCGGCACACAATTAGCCAATCCCACGGTAAGTACCCCCGTGGCACCTAACATTAAATCACCTCTATGCTGGAGGTCTCCATCAGGACCCTTGAATTGTCTCAACATTAACCCCTTGCAGCAGAGGTCCCCGATCGGCATCGATCGTGGCACCTGCTGCCTTTTTACATTTTTTAATTTTCCACCTCGCGGTCCTTAAAGGACGGTAAAGGTCCTGAAAGGACCTGCGCTAGAAAAAATATTAACCCCGGCCAAGGGGGTACTATAAGAACCCCCTTAGGCACCTAAAATCAACTCCATCACTCATTGATTAACCCTATAACTCATGAGGCTCTATACAGAACCCCATGAGGCCTTGATAACCCTATAATTCATGGGGCTCTATACAGTACCCTATGAGCCCCTAATTAACCCAGTCACTCATGGGGCTTCATACAGAATTAAGAAGGGTGTCAATGGTGAAATATAAACAGTGTGTCTTGCAAGCCAATGGCCACAAACAGTGCATTACACTACTCTAGCTCACACCACCCAATGACTAAAAAAGACATTCCTGTGGGTGAGTTCCTCAGGATAAGGTGAAGCTGCTCAGATATCATTACCTTTAAACAGCAATTGAGTGAACTTAGACAGAGACTGAGAAGTAGAGGCAGCAGTCAGACCTCCATTAAAAAGGCTTATCACCGGGCCCTACACACAGATAGAGAGCAACTTTTGCCACCCAAAACTCGGATTTGAACAGAGAAGTCAGATTTGTTGGAACTTTTACTAACAATGGCGTGAGATCACTTACATTCTAAATACATTGTGAGATCTGATTCTCAGCTGAGGTCCTGCATTGGGGAACACATTAGTGTTAGCTTGCATAGATCACATACAATTATAGATATGATTGTGAGGGGCCATTTTTCTAGAAGGAAGGTACATAGAGCACAAGGATTTTACAATTGTAGCTCAAGTGGAGTCATCTACTGCCTGGAATGCCCGTGTAGACTTAGATACATTGGCATGATGAGATAAGAGGCAGACGGGGGGAACATTTAGGTAACATCAGAAAAGCCCCAAAAGATTCAGACAAGGGTAAGACTCTACCAACGGTGGCTCATCATTATCATGACTCCAAAGCAGACATTACATTTTGGATCTTACAGAACATAAGTTTGGGAATTAGAAAAGTTTTTCTGTAAACATCAATATCATAGTTTTTCTGTAAACATGGTCCTCTGTTACCTTCTTTGTAGTACTTTGTATAACATACCACACACTATCTGTGTGCCTAAAGGGGCTGAAAGTTTAACCTAAATGTAATATTTGGTTATTAGATCATGTATAAGGGACAAACCATTTTTCATT
>JAPZIH010000942.1:33860-99721 GCA_027410445.1 Discoglossus pictus
AGCCCTTTAAACTCATTGCTTTGTTTGATGCAACAAATGTACATAGAAAAAATAATGGAAGGGGCTATTAAGGTTAAAAAATATATAAAGATTTTATAAAAAATATATATAGCTTAGTTTACAGGTCCACAAATGTATTATGAGTGCTCAGCATGATGGTGTAGAGCAAAGTCCATACGTTCTGGATCCCTTAAATCGAAAGGTTATTGGTAACCAAGCAAAAAGCAGCAATGCACAGTCCAGCATCATATCATGTATTGTAATAATACAAGCTGATACATTAGTACAACTTACTGCTCTATTAACGAGATTTACAACTCAGATATCCATAGATCTTTATGAGCTTGCTAATGTTTTTAATGACTTACATTTATATGAGTGAAGTAGAATTGCATGATGTGTCATGTTGATGTGTAATGGCGGACTCATATTAAACCCTTACCCACATTCCATACATACAACTGGTCTTTATCTTGTGTGAGTTTCTTGTGTCATTTCAAATCTTACTGAAATATTTCTCATGTGAGTTTCAGATCATGCAAATAGTGTTTATCCTGTGTGAGTTCTCATGTGTCGCTTGAGATGTGAGGCCTGAATGAAACATTTCCCACATTCAGAACATGGAAAAGGCTTTTCTCCTGTATGAGTCCTCTTATGTTTATTAAGATCTGAGAGCCGACTGAAACATTTCCCACATTCAGAACATGGAAAAGGCTTTTCTCCTTTATGAGTCATCTTATGTTTATTAAGATCTGAGAGCCGACTGAAACATTTCCCACATTCAGAACATGGAAAAGGCTTTTCTCCTGTATGAGTCCTCTTATGTCTATTAAGATCTGAGAGCTGAATGAAACATTTCCGACATTCAGAACATGGAAAAGGCTTTTCTCCTGTATGAGTCCTCTTATGTGTATTAAGATCTGAGAGCTGGCTGAAACATTTCCCACATTCAGAACATGGAAAAGGCTTTTCTCCTGTATGAGTCCTCTTATGTATATTAAGAGCTGAGAGCTTACTGAAACATTTCCCACATTCAGAACATGGAAAAGGCTTTTCTCCTGTATGAGTCCTGTTATGTGTATTAAGGTGTGAGACCTGACTGAAACATTTCCCACATTCAGAACATGGAAAAGGCTTTTCTCCTGTATGCGTCATCTTATGTATATTAAGAGCTGAGACTCGCCTGAAACATTTCCCACATTCAGAACATGGAAAAGGTTTTTCTCCTGTATGAGTCCTCTTATGTGTATTAAGGTGTGAGAGATGACGGAAACATTTCCCACATTCAGAACATGGAAAAGGCTTTTCTCCTGTATGAGTCATCATATGTCTATTAAGCTGTGAGGCCTGACTGAAACATTTCCCACATTCAGGACATGGAAAAGGCTTTTCTCCTGTATGAGTCATCATATGTGTATTAAGCTGTGAGGCCTGACTGAAACATTTCCCACATTCAGGACATGGAAAAGGCTTTTCTCCTTTATGAGTCATCTTATGTTTATTAAGATCTGAGAGCCGACTGAAACATTTCCCACATTCAGAACATGGAAAAGGCTTTGCTCCTGTATGAGTCCTCTTATGTCTATTAAGATCTGAGAGCTGAATGAAACATTTCCGACATTCAGAACATGGAAAAGGCTTTTCTCCTGTATGAGTCCTCTTATGTGTATTAAGATCTGAGAGCTGGCTGAAACATTTCCCACATTCAGAACATGGAAAAGGCTTTTCTCCTGTATGAGTCCTCTTATGTATATTAAGAGCTGAGAGCTTACTGAAACATTTCCCACATTCAGAACATGGAAAAGGCTTTTCTCCTGTATGAGTCCTGTTATGTGTATTAAGGTGTGAGACCTGACTGAAACATTTCCCACATTCAGAACATGGAAAAGGCTTTTCTCCTGTATGCGTCATCTTATGTATATTAAGAGCTGAGACTCGCCTGAAACATTTCCCACATTCAGAACATGGAAAAGGTTTTTCTCCTGTATGAGTCCTCTTATGTGTATTAAGGTGTGAGAGATGACGGAAACATTTCCCACATTCAGAACATGGAAAAGGCTTCTCTCCTGTATGAGTCATCATATGTCTATTAAGCTGTGAGGCCTGACTGAAACATTTCCCACATTCAGGACATGGAAAAGGCTTTTCTCCTGTATGAGTCATCATATGTGTATTAAGCTGTGAGGCCTGACTGAAACATTTCCCACATTCAGGACATGGAAAAGGCTTTTCTCCTGTATGAGTCCTCTTATGTTTATTAAGATTTGAGACATGACTGAAACATTTCCCACATTCAGAACATGGAAAAGGCTTTTCTCTTGTATGAGTCATCTTATGTCGATTAAGATCTGAGAGCTGGCTGAAACATTTCCCACATTCAGAACATGGAAATAGTTTTTCTACTGTGTTACAAATGTGGTCTTCTCCAATGTTATTCCAAATCTTGGATCCATCTGTTGGAAAAAAAAAAAAGAGTAAATTCTGACAGCTTTAACATTCTTCTATATGGAATAATTAGCTAGTATATACCTATTATAGTAATTATAATCAATTAAAGAGACCAATTAGCAGTTAATAAAAAGTCAGATCATACAAAAACAAAGCAAAATATGTCTGAATGTACAGTATATAGAGTGCAGTGTGATCCGGTGCATACCAATTATCATCAATTATGGTCTTTTGCTTAACTAAATCTGAAAGTCTGCAAAGTGTTATTTAAAAGAAAAAACAAATACTGTATAAACACAAACTTTACATATTGCAACTTCTACATGCAATTATTGCTTGCTGTAGGCTGTCATTTTTATGCCTGTTACTGGGTGGGTGTTTCTGTAAACTAACAATCTGCCCATTAGCTCTGCGGAGAGCACCGACTGTAGTTACTGACACTTTCCCACTGTGCAGATACAAACTTCCTGTGTGTGCAAAGTCTTCTATCAGGAATTGTGCTAATGAAAATAAAATGGCAGATTGGGGTCATTACACCAGCAAATAAGAAATGCTCCCTAGTGCTTATGATTTATGAGGATTATATGAAAGAGATTTTGAATCAATTAAGTTATAACGATATCTACATAAAGTTGAATATTGACATCACAGTGGAGTATTAAGCATGCTGATACAAATACTCTTCTATATGCTTAATCTTTTCATCCATTGAAAAATGATGACCTTACCCAGATGCTGAGAGTGTGGAGATTAAATAGTAATAGGAATAAAATAGTAGATGCTGTTAATAATATGGACACTACGTTTTCTGATGTTATATTAGTAAAGAAATTGTACTAAGTGTTCAGAGGGCACTTGGAATGCCCCACCGACCATCCCCAATAGGGATCCCCATGGTATCTAAAATTAGTCCTCTACCATAGGGGTCCCTATGGACTTCCATAGTACCCTAATCCTCTACTATGGGGGTACCTGTACAAATCCGTAATATCTTAACACCTAACTAAAACTTTATGTAAATAATAAAAACTTAATTTACTAAAAATAAATAATTACAATAAAAATAAAATTAATTAAAATAAAAAAATTACAATTTAAAATAAAATCATTACATTGAAATGAACATTTAGGTCCGTAGGGAGTGAGGTAAGTGTGTGAATGTATGTGTAGGGTCTATTGGGAGTGAGATAAGTGGGTGAATGTACGTGTAGGGTCCATGGGGATTGAGGTAAGTGTGTGAGTGTACGTGTAGGGTCCATAGGGATTGAAGTAAGTGTGTGAATGTATGTGTAGAGTCCATAGGGAGTGAGGTAAGTGGGTGAATGTACGTGTAGGGTCCATAGGGAGTGAGGTAAGTGGGTGAATGTACGTGTACAGTCCATAGGGAGTGAGGTAAGTAGGTGATTGTACGTGTAGGGTCCAAGGGGATTGAGGTAAGTGGGTGATTGTACGTGTAGGGTCCATAGAGATTGAGGTAAGTGGGTGAATGTACATGTAGAGCCCATAGGCAGTGAGGTATGTGGGTGAATGTACGTGTAGGGTCCAAGGGGATTGAAGTAAGTGGGTGAGTATACATGTAGGGTCCACAAGGAGTGAGGTAAGTGGGTTAATGTACTTGTAGGGTCCATGGGGATTGAAGTAAGTGGGTGAGTATACGTGTAGGGTCCATAGGGATTGAGGTAAGTGGGTGAATGTACATGTAGAGACCATGGTGATTGAGGTGAATGAATGTGTAGTGATCATGGGGATTGAGGTGAGTTGGTGAATGTACATGTAGAGTCCATAGGGAGTGAGGTAAGTGGGTGAGTGTACGTGTAGGGTCCATGGGGATTGGGGTGAGTGGGTGAATGTACATGTAGAGACCATGGGGATTGAGGTGAATGTATGTGTAGAGACCATGGGGATTGAGGTGAATGTATGTGTAGAGACCATGGGGATTGAGGCGAGTTGGGGAGTGTACGTGTAGGGTCCATGGGGATTGAGGTGAGTTGATGAATGTACGTGTAGGGTCCATGGGGATTGAGGTGAGTGGGTGAATGTACATGTAGAGACCATGGGGATTGAGGTGAGTGGGTGAATGTACATGTAGAGACCATGGGGATTGAGGTGAGTGGGTGAATGTACATGTAGGGTCCATGGGGATTGAGGTGAGTGGGTGAATGTACGTGTAGAGACCATGGGGATTGAGGTGAGTGGGTGAATGTACATGTAGAGACCATAGAGTGCATCTGTGCACAATCTGTGCTGAGCTCACAGTTTACTCGCAAATAATCACATATAATAAATGTCAAACTGCGAGTCATCGTCACACTTTGCAAGCTAGCAAAGTTAGCTCACAGAATTGCGTCCCTCGCAAAGCAAAAGGCTCATTGCAGGCCGCAAATGCGGACCCCGGGACTTAGAAAAAAAACAATAACGCGGAATGAGGAAATAGGGACTTAGAAAAATAAAAAATATGAAGTTAACGGCCGAAGCGCATACATCAAAAAACACCAAAAACACAGAAAAATAAAAACAAAATATAAAAAACAAGCATCACACACAGCACGGGGAGAAAGCCAGGACGTCTGGGAGTGAGGTTGCACGCAAATTTAAGTCGCATTTAAGAAGAGAGAAAAATGACGGATGGAAAAAATAAAAACGAGGCTAAAAGACACAGAGCTGTGAAAATCACTGCCAGCTACGTACGAGTTAGCCAGGAACGTAGCAGATACAATATATACCATTACAAGGGACGGACGGAAAATGCTCGCTTCAAATTAAATTATAGTATACTGCGTTCATATTTATATTTATACTAGGTACCATTCTCTACCCCCTGCCTTTTTGTTGTTGTTTTTAAACTTTTCTTAGTTTAGTGCAAATAAACAGCGCCTAACCTCAAACTTTTTCATCTATAATATATGTTGCTGCATCCCTATGATTAGCAGATACCTTTTGCATATGAGGCTTGCATACCAGCATCACTTTATTATTATTATAACATTATGATGCTTATTTCTAAGCTCTAGAGTTAAAATATTATACCACTCCATCTGTCATAATAAAGGTGGTCACTTATTTCTAATCCCACAGTATTATGGGACAGTGACACCCATTTTTCTTGACTGGCAGCCACTATTTCAGGATAGACGCTTTTTAATTTTGTAGTCACTTATCTTGCTTTATCCTGGAGAACACTAAATTATCCTACTTTTTTTCCCTATTAAATTATTTCCCCCTTACTTTATTAATACACTGTAAAATGGTTATTATTATCACTCACCTGTACAGGGATCTGAATGGGTTTCCATCTGGTGAATAGACTTCTCATCTCTCTCATATTCTCCGTCCTCATTAATTAAGTCGGAATATAGATCTCCATCTTGGGGTCCTGTTAGTCACAAGAGAGAGAAGCCTCTGGATTTTTACAGATTTACACAACTCTCTGACATAAATATCTACAGAAACAGATCCCGGGTGTAAATTTACAGACCGAGGTACTAAGTCGTACGGGTCGTAAGTCCAGCGTCTGCCGCTGGCGTGCATCGCTTATCGCAAGCCCTAAGCCTAAGTGCGGCGTCGCTGCCGATGAGCGCCTGTGGAACTCATTGCGAGGCCTGCAATGAGCTCCTTCGCCGATTATTGCTGCGCGAGGGCCGCAAAGCGTGACCAACATTGTAAGCATTCATGTGAATGTGAATTATCCCGTACATTTGCTGCGTGCATGTGTTAGACATTAAGTTATAGACTGATATTAGTAATGATTGGCCAGTACTAAATTCTAGACCCTCCCCCACCCTTATCAAGCTCTCTGAGCTATCCATTACGATACTGAGTTGCACAAACAATTCTGCATATCTCGAGAATTATGTACTACAGAGATAAATAGCTATTGCAATGTATAGACAGTTTTGAATTCTCTTTAAGATATAATAGATATAGTTATGGTGACAGTGTGACATTACAGAATGTATTATTAATGTTCTTATTGTGTATTAATTCCTCACCTTCCCTGATATTCCCAGGACTCTCCTCCTCCTTCACCTGCTGCTGATCTCTTATATTCAGATCTTCTTGTTCAACCTTGGACACAACTGGAGGCTTCACATCTAAAGGTCGTACAGATAGAGATAAACAGATTATAGACCTTCACCATTGTAATTATTTACTATCAATCTGGTGTTTGTGTCTTAAAATCTATTTAATTCACCTTTATCATGAGCTGCGATGTTTGTAAAACTTCCTGGGTGAGAGATGAAGGAGAAATCCACCTCAATAAGGACTGAAGTGAGTGATAATTGTCCATAAGATATTACTCACCTTCACTGATATTTACAGGAATTTCCTCCTCTTTTATCTCCCGGGGACTCCTCATATTTGTCTCTTCTTCTTGGTCAGACTCTGGGAGATCTGATGGTGTCACTTTATCACTGTCTGTACAAATAAACATGAGATGCTCACACATGGGATTTGTTATTTGTTTTTTTGGTCTGTACAAATAAACATGAGATGGTCACGTGCTGGGATTTGTTACATGTCTTTATGGTCTGTACAAATAAACATGAGACGTTCACACGCTGGAATTTGTTATATGTCTTTATGGTCTGTACAAATAAACATGAGATGGTCACACGCTGGGATTTGTTACATGTCTTTATGGTCTGTACAAAAAAACATGATACGGGCACACGCTGGGATTTATTACACATCTTTATGGCCTGTACAAATAAACATGAGACGGTCACACATTGGGATTTGTTATATGTCTTTATAGTCTGTACAAATAAACATGAGACGGTCACACACTGGGATTTGTTATTTGTCTTTATGGTCTGTACAAATAAACATGAGACAGTGACACGCTGGGATTTGTTACATGTCATTATGGTCTGTACAAATAAACATGTGACGGTCACACTCTGGGATTTGTTACATGTCATTATGGTCTGTACAAATAAACATGAGACGGTCACACACTGGGATTTGTTACACGACCCCGCACAACTTGCGCATCATACCCACAACCCGCGGAACTAAACATCAACAGAAAAATCTAATAAACAATTCACACTGCGAGTCCCGTAGCACTTTGAAAAAATCGCCTCTAAAAAATTACGGCCCGTAACACTTACAAAAGGAAACCGCCACTTAGGAAAAAAAATACGAGCCCCAAAAAATAAGAAACACACAAAAAATATAAAATAAAATAAACATACTGAGCAAGGGGGGACAGCCAGGACGTCTGGGAATGAGGTTACATGCAGATTTAAAGCCAATTTAGAGACTTTCGCTACTCGAAAATCCCCTAAGCAAGAGAAAAAATGGCCACTGAAAAAAAAAGAAAACGAGGCTACACGACCCCTAAGCACGGAAAACACCGGCAGGCACATACAACTTTTACACAGACCCGTACAAGGTAATTAATACACTATTTGGAAGGACGCTAAATGCTCCACACCCGCGTACCACATTCGCCGCCATTTTACAACACTAACCTACAGAATGTGGAAGTACACAGCTACACAAACGGTTTCCCCTCGTGCACGCAGCCTATTTACACTAAACACTGCACACATTGCTGACACTTCCACCTCAGCTCAACAACACTGCAAATCTACATTGTATGCTGCAGGAACATCAAAACAGATTGTTAGCTCTTCAGCACATTCCTTGCTGCATATATTAATTACAAATAGGTCAAGTATATCACATATAATAGTTGTCAAACTACAAATTGTCGGCACACTTTGCGAGCGGCCGCATTTGCAGAAGGTGGAGGCTTTAAGGCGCATGACTTTGTAACAACACAACCCCACATACCTCTAAAGTCGCAGCACTTAGTTCCACAGCGCCCCCAAAGCACCCCACACAACCGTTAACTCGCAGCACTTAGTCCTCTCCTTCCCCTCCTCGTCTCCCTGCCCTGTGTCTCACAGCACTAACCCCCCGAACAGCGCACGCGCAAAAACACTAAAAACACACTAATAAACCCAATAATTAAAAAAAAAAACACTCACCCACAGCACGGGGAGACAGCCAGGACATCTGGAAGTGAAATTAAATTGGAATTTAACCCCAAATTCCACCGTTTCGCAACTAGAAAAACGGCTAAGCAAGGAAAAAATTGGCCGAAGAAACCATGACCTCGGACCGCCCAGCCACGTACAACTTAGCCAAGAAGGGATCCGAGATAAGCTCGGCAACCCTCATTAACCACACATTAATCCTAGCAGTCACTCATGGGGGTCAATAGAAAACCCCTATAAACCCTGAATTAACCCTGTAACTCATGGGGGTCAATACAGACCACCATAAGCCTTTAATTAACCCTGTCACTCATGGGGGTCAAGACAGACCCTGATAAAGCTATAATTAACCCTGTCAATTATGGGGGTCAATACAGACCCCGATAAGCGCTTAATTAACCCTGTCAATTATGGGGGTCAATACAGACCCCGATAAGCGCTTAATTAACCCTGTCAATTATGGGGGTCAATACAGACCCCCAATAAGCCCTTAATTAACCCTGTCACTCATGGGGGTCAATAAAGACCCCCTTAAGCCCTTAATTAACCCTGTCACTCATGGGGGTCATTACATACCCCCCTACACCTATAATTAACCCTGTCACTCATGGGGGTCAATGCAGACCCCCATAAACCCATAATCCACCCTGTAACTCATGAGGGTCAATCCAAACCCCCATAAATCCTTAATTAACCCTGTCACTCATGTGGGTCAATACAGACCACCATAAACCCATAATTAACCCTGTCACTCATGGGGGTCAATATTGATCCCCATAAACCTATAATTAACCCTGTCACTCATGGGGGTCAATACAGATCCCCATAAACCTATAATTAACCCTGTCACTCATGGGGGTCAATAGAAAACCCCTATAAACCCTGAATTAACCCTGTAACTCATGGGGGTCAATACAGACCCCCATAAGCGCTTAATTAACCCTGTCAAGTATGGGCGTCAATACAGACCCCGATAAGCCCTTAATTAACCCTGTCACTCATGGGGGTCAATAAAGACCCCCATAAGCACTTAATTAACCCTGTCACTCATAGGGGTCAAAACCCCTATAAACCCTGAATTAAACCTGTAACTCATGGGGGTCAATACAGACACCCATAAGCCCTTAATTAACCCTGTCACTAATGGGGGTCAATACAAACCTCCATAAACCGATAATTAACCCTGTCACTCATGGGGGTCAATACAGACCTCCATAAACCTATAATTAACCCTGTCACTCATGGGGGCCAATACAGACCTCCATTAACCTTTAATTAACCCTGTCACTCATGAGGATCAATACAGACCCCCATAAGCCCTTAATTAACCCTGTCACTCATGGGGGTCAATACAGACCCCCATAAGCCCTTAATTAACCCTGTCACTCATGGGGGTCAATACATACCCCCAATAAACCTATAATTAACCTTGTCAATCATGAGGGTCAATACACACCCCGATAAGCCCTTAATTAACCCTGTCACTCATGGGGGTCAAAAGAAAACCCCTATAAACCCTGAATTAACCCTGTAACTCATGGGGGTCAATACAGACCCCCATAAGCCCTTAGTTAACCCTGTCATTCATGGGGGTCAATACAGACTCCCATAAGCCCTTAATTAACCCTGTCATTCATGGGGGTCAACACAGACCCCCATAAACCGATAATTAACACTGTCACTCATGGGGGTCAATACAGACCCCCATAAACCGATAATTAACACTGTCACTCATGGGGGTCAATACAGAACCCCATAAGCCCTTAATTAACCCTGACACTCATGAGGGTCAATACAGACCCCCCATAAACCCTTAACTAACCCTGTCACACATAGGAGTCAATACAGATCCCAATAAACCTATAATTAACCCTGTAACTCATGGGGGTCAATACAGATGCCCATAAAAATATAATTAACCCTGTCACTCATGGGGGTCAATACAGACACCCATAAGCCTTTAATTAACCGTGTCACTCATGGGGGTCAATACAGACCCCCATAAACCGATAATTAACACTGTCACTCATGGGGGTCAATACAGACCCCAATAAACCTATTATTAACCCTGTCACTCATGGGGGTCATTACAGACCCCATAAACCCTTAATAAACCCTGTCACTCATGGGGGTCAATACAGACCCCCATTAACCCTTAATTAACCCTGTCACTCATGGGGGTCAATACAGACCCCCATTAACCCTTAATTAACCCTGTCACTCATGGGGGTCAATGCAGACCCCTTAATTAACCATGTCACTCATGGGGGTCAATAGAAAACACCTATAAACCCTGAATTAACCCTGTAAATCATAACATCAAATAAAAAAATGCATTCCAACACCCCCACTACAGAAAAAAAAAAACATTACACACCTGAAAAGAAAATACATACAATACATAGAATAGATACAATACAATACCCCCCTATCTAACATAAAATTAATGCTTTCTCTATATAAAAATAACTAAATCTATGCTAAAATAAAATAATTAAGACCACTTACCTTTGCAGATGTCCCGTGAGATCAGCAACCTAGGAGAAAAAAAATAAAAAATCTACATTACAGAAAATAAAAAATCCTAAGTCACAAAAAATATAAAAGGAAAATTACAGAAAATAAAAAAATACATTACAACCCCCCCTCCCCCCCTACAGGAAAAAAAAAAACTTACACACCTGAAAAGGAAATACATACAATACAAATACAATACATACAATACAAACACAATACATACAATACAAATAAAATAAAATAAAATACCCCCTAGATATCTAACATACGATAAATGCTATCTCTAGATAAAAAAAAAACTAATTCTAAGCTAAAATAAAATAATTAAGACCACTTACCTTTGCAGATGTCCCTTCAGATCAGCAACCTATGGAAAAAATGAGTACAACACATTGTTTTTGTCGTTCTCTAGTTTGGCGTCTTATCTTTTCCTGTTTCTTGTCAGTATCTGCCAATTTTAATCTGTAGATAAAAATATATACATTTTTTTTCCTGCTTTTAATTTGTTTTCTAGGTGCATATTTTTATGTTTTAGTACTATCCTCTTTTGTGTGCAACACTGTTGTGATTAGAGATTTCGGTTGTGGGTTTAGGAATATAGGTTCTTGTATAGAAAAGTAGATTTCTAGTCATGAATTAGTATGTCTTACTACTATTTGTTGTCCTATTCTTTTGTGTGGACGCTAGTTTTCAGATTATAGATTTAGTTAATATTTTTGGCTTATAGGCATAGCACCCAAAACAGAATATTTGTCTAAATTTTCTAAGTATTATGGGGCTCTGAAAAGAGGCACTATTCTTAAATTTTGTATAAAAAAATAAATAAATTAGTCCAACACATTTACAGAAAATAAATAAACATTCTAAACATTATATTCACCTTCCCAGCATGCCCCCGTCCGTCTTCTTTTCTTCTTCTCCGGCGTGGCCCCTGTTGAAAAAAAACATAACATTAGTACAAATACATATAAACATAACACAAAATATAATAATCATAATCTACATTGTACTTACCTCCCCGCAATGGTCTCCGGCCTCCTCCTCTTCTGCCCCGGCTTTAGATTAGAATTATTTTATATTATTATTATTATTATTAAACATTTTATTTTAGCATAGATTTAGGGTTTGTTATATAGAGATAGCATTTATAGTATGTTAGATAGGGGGATCTATTTTACATAGATAGTATTGATTGTATGTTAGATAGATAGGGGGAATTGTATTGTATTTTATTTGTATTGTATGTATTCTATGTATTTTATTTGCATTGTATGAATTTCCTTTTCAGGTGTGTAATGTTTTTTTTTTTTCTGTAGTGGGGGGTTGTAATGTATTTTTTTATTTTCTGTAATGTTCCTTTTTTTATGTTTTCTGACAGGTTTTTTTTATTTTCTGTAATGTAGATTTATTTTTTTCTTTCTGTAATTAGAGTGGTGGGGGGTTATTAGGGGGTAGGTAGGATGTGTAGGTAGGTAGTGTAGGTGTTGATAGGTTAGTGTAGAGGGGTGTTAGTTAAGATTTAATGGATTATTGGGGGGGTATAATGCAGTGTAGTGTTTATACTTAGTATCATGAGGGTACTGGAGAACCCTCATAGCACTTACGGGGTAATGTTAGGCTTCTAACTGTCCAATGAGGGTCTTTAGATACCCTTATGGGACTAACGGGGTTAAATAGAGGCTTATGAGGGTCTGTATAGACCCCCATAAGTGACCGGGTTAAAATGGTGTAGTGCTTACACTTTGGGTCATGAGGGTCCTGGATGACCCTCATGGCACTTATAGTGTTATTACATGCGTTCATTAGTGTGTTAGAGGGGTCTATATAGTTGAGGCACACAGTACACTCACATTGTGTGGCAAACAGCATTTCAACACTTTATTTTATTGCCCCGTCATTTTTGACGGGCAAGTCGCTAGTTACTTTATAACTCTACTAATTAATTAATTATCATTACAAAACACATACACAGAAAAAAAAAAACAGACGACTAAATCACAATAAACGCTAAAGGCGCTCAGTGCGCGCCTCACAAGGAGCGTCAACGGTGTTAAGAGGAGCACAACTACACCAGGGGAGAGGCTCGCAATGCTCGCAGAAACGCCATCAGCACAAACCTTGCAATGAGCGCCAAAGGAGCTATGATAACCAAACATACACCAATAGGCTTGCAATGAGCGCCGAAAGTATTCACAAAACCAAAATACTTACTTTGTGTAGCAAACCGCATTACCTGCCTTACAATTATATTGCCGTCATTTTTTGTCATATATATAATACAGAGTGATGGGAGTGTGGCTGTCTATCTATCTATTTATCTGTCTGTCTATCTATCTGTGTATCTATGACTGGTTATCAGGTGTGAGTGGGATAAAGACAGGAAGAGATACCGGATATAATGATATTATACTATATATATATATAATACAGAGTGATGGGAGTGGGGCTGTCTATCTATCTATCACTCTATCTATCTATCCCTCTATCTGTCTATCTATCTATCCCTCTATCTATCTATCCCTCTATCTATCTATCCCTCTCTCTGTCTGTCTATCTATCTATCCCTCTATCTAGCCCTCTGTCTGTCTGTCTATCTATCCCTCTGTCTGTCTGTCTATCTATCCCTCTGTCTGTCTGTCTATCTATCCCTCTATCTGTCTATCTATCCCTCTATCTATCCCTCTAACTGTCTGTCTATCTATCCCTCTATCTATCTATCCCTCTGTCTGTCTATCTATCCCTCTATCTATCTATCCCTCTGTCTATCTATCCCTCTGTCTATCTATCCCTCTATCCCTCTATCTATCTATCCCTCTATCTATCTATCCCTCTATCTATCTATCCCTCTATCTGTCTATCTATCTATCTATCTATCAACCCCTTTATCTATCCCTCTACCTGTCTGTCTGTCTATCCCTCTATCTATCTATCCCTCTATCTGTCTGTCTATCTATATGTCTCACTCCCTCTCTCCATCTACCCCCCCACCCCTCTATATATATCTCCCCCTATCCCCCTCCCATCTCTCTTACCCTCTCCCTCTATCTGTGAGAGCTGGTCTGACATATATACACACTGAGCTCCACCTCCTCATACAATAACTATACCGATTTACACACACACTATATATATATATGTACATATAGACTCTCATACCTCCTAATACACTAATATCATTATATTCCGCTATTTATAGCCCCCTACGTTATCTCCTTGTCATTGAGTAATCAGTAATCGCTTTATTTACCTGCTAAGAGCTCGGACACACACCTCTAGGCCGCAAACTCCCTCGAAGAATAGGAAGAGAATGTACCGGAAGTCTCTGCAAACAACAAGTTCCGGAAAGCGCAGCAGCACAAGCAGCAGCCAATCAGCACAGTTAGGGTGCGGTTCTATGAAGTCATTTAGTTTCCATGGTCACACTGTGCGCATACAACTTTCTCACACTGTGCACATACGCTTGTAACGATCGGACAGCATGTTTTAGTGTATTTCTGCCAAGCAACTGGTGACGTCAACGCCTATCCAATTATTTTATTGGTCAGGAGAGTGGTCATGTAATTGTGCCCCTGTAATGTATATGTGAGACATGTCTGTGATATAAACAGAAGAGGCTGGAGCTGTGACATATACTGGGAGCAATCTATTAGTTTTTATACTTTATATTCTAGATGACTTATTACTTAGAGAAAGAGAGGTAAGTAGCAATCTAGAGAATATATATATATATATATATATATATATATATATATATATATATATATATATATATATATATATACAGAGAGATAGAGAGCATATATATATATATATATATATATATATATATATATATATACATAAAGAGAGAGAGACAGCTATATATATATATATATACATAGAGAGAGAGAGACAGCTATATATATATATATATATATATATATATATATATATATATATATACATAGAGAGAGAGAGAGAATATATATATATATACATAGAGATAGAGAGAATATATATATATATATATATATACATAGAGAGAGAGAGAATATATATATATATATATATATATATATATACATAGAGATAGAGAGAATATATATATATATATATATATATATATATATATACATAGAGAGAGAGACAGAGACACAGAGGGAGAGACAGAGAGAGACAGAGACACACAGAGAGAGACAGAGAGATAGAGACAGAAAGAGTGACAGAGACACAGAGAGAGAGAGACACAGAGGGAGAGACAGAGAGAGATAGAGAGACACAGAGAGAGAGAGACACAGAGGGAGAGACAGAGAGAGAGAGACACACACAGGGAGAGAGACAGAGAGAAATCCGATCACCAGTTAATGGGGTCAGGAAGGAATTATTTTTATTTTTCCCCTCTTTATCTTTATGCATTTGAAATTGTTTTGGAAACCTCTCTTATCACTAAGGATTGGCTGATATTTAGTCCCAGGCAAATACTGCCCGCACATTGATCGAACATTTCCCACCTTTAAACATAAATATATGACCTCTTGTTCTTGCATTCCTCTTCTTTATGGGAGATACCTCCCTCCTGTGACACTTATCCTTATAAGTATAAGATCCAATGAGTGTTTGATAAAAGGGTTCCTTATTTTCCCAAGGATAATATTTTGCTTGGGCAGCCAGACAATGGTACATCATGAATATGGGGACATTTGTAAATTTTCTATAAAGACCAACAGTGGATGGTGTTTAGAGGAATGCGCTAGCGGAATAAACGAAAGCTGTGCTCCTTTATAGTACAATTTAAAGTTGGGACACAAGAGCCCCCCTTTTGTTCTACAGTATGTTTATACATATTAGATTTTGAAATCCTCGAGGATTTGTAGTTCCATATAAACTTACAAATTTCATTTTGAAAGCTCTCGAGATCCCTATAAGCAATTGGAATTGAAAGTATGCGAAATAGGTATAAAAGGTAGAGACTGCATTTGAAATGATGGTGACCAATCTGAATCCCATGAATATCTGGATTTGATCATATAGACTGAGAATGTGGCTCTATTGCTAAGGCGAAGAGTTAGGGTAAGAGGGGACATCCCTGTCTGGTGCACTGTTGTACCTCAGTTTGCACCGTGGATTCGCCTAGTCATTTCAATCTTGCTTTGGGAGATCTACAGTAGGTCGCAATTAGATCCATACATTTCCCCCCAAATCCAGATTTGAGTAATACCGCTTTAAGATAAGGCCATTCCAAAGTATCAAACCTTTTCTATAGCTAAGGCCGAATAGCAGGTTTGGATACAGTTTTGGGATGCTCATGATATCAAATTAAAAGTGCACCTAATGTTATCCCCTGTTTTTCTGTAAGGGAAAAAGCCCATTTGGTCTTTATGAATGAGTCTGGGAAGGAATTGGGAGATTCTATTAGCCATTAGCTTTACTAAAATGTTGATATCTTCATATAGGAGTGATATTGGATGATCATTTTTAACTTCTAGCGAATCCCGACCTTCTTTGGGGAAAAATATTATATACGCCTGATTTAAATCTTGGGGCATTTGGGGACCTTCTAAAATTTGATTAAAAAGATTTGTTAGATGGGGGTGAGAATGTCTATATATTTCTTAAAATATAAGTTGGTGAATCCACCCGGGCCTCGGGCCTTCCCACCCTTCAAGCTATCAATAGTCTTCCTAACCTCTGTTTCCGTAACCTTGGAGTTAAGGAGATTCCCTTTCTCCGAGTAGGCAAATCACATGAGCCAAGAAAGGCAACTCTCTGTTGCTCCTGCTGATGCTGGTGCTGACAGGATGAATATATCTTCTGGAAGAAGTCCAAGAAGGTTTTGTGTATATTATTAGGGCTGGCCGTGATATCGCCGGCAAGAGTTCTGATTTTAAAATATTTTGGACTGAGAAATTTTGCTTTCACGTTTCTGATAGTTTTTTCAGTATTATTAGATAATAATAAATTCATCTAATCTAATTTTATCTATTTTGTGACGTAGGGGCTTGGAGAGGCTTCGTTGATTTAATCTTTCTAGATATATCAAGTACTTTCTCAAGGACTCCTCTCTCATTTTTGTTTGTCTTTTGTGTCTACAAGCGATTTTTATAAAAGAGCCCCTGATAAAGGCCTTGTGAGCCACCCATGTCCATCCCTTCTCTGATTCCTGGTTGATGTTGGTCGAAAAAAATAGTTCAAGATCCTCAGCTATTTGTTCCGCAACATTTGGGTTTGATATTTTTTTTTATTGAGTCTTAAAAGTGTATGGAGGTTTACTATTCTGGCCCATATCTACTGTAACACTAACCTGAGAATGGTCGGACCACGGGCATGGATGTATATCTGTCATATCTATAATATCTGAAAGTGATGGTATCTATTTAGGAATACGTGCCATGTACTGATGAAGAAAAGGTATATCCCCTCTCACCCTGATGTAGCAGTCTCCATGCATCTAACAAGTGCAAGTCATTAAGTAACGAGTTAATCTGCTTCAATTTGTTTGAGTATTTGCCACTCCAGGCCTGACCCGATCTGTCTAAATTGGGATCTAAGACCAGGTTAAGATCTCCCCCTAGCACAATCCTCCCTAGATCCCCTGACTTTAGGTATTTGAGTAGATCAATAAATGATTTATGTGATGGTGACCGGAAATGGTGATGTGGGCCGCTTGAGAGCGGAGTATGGCGGATGGAGTGGTATAATAGCAATGGATGCTCAGCAAGCAGCGGATTGATGCTGAAGGTAGTCTCCCTGCCACCCACTGCAATACCTGGAGAGTAATACCAGGGTAGGAAGAACACTGCGCCTAGGAGTCCAGGAAATGGCTTGTGGTGGTGTCACGTGTCCTGGCGTAGTAGTCCCGAGGTCAGGTGCCGGATAGTTGCCAATCAGGTACGGCGCAGATAATGGACGGAGAGGGCTCTCTTGTGTATCTGAGAGAGCAGCCGACTAAGACCTATACAGCGCTGTGGTTAATGGGCATGAGGCCTTGGGAGACGGACAGGCAGAAGAACTAGGACCAGTGGAGGCAGGTGCAGGGGGTGAGTGAAGATAGGGGAAACAAACGCAGCAGATCCATGTAAATTATACCGAACCTTACTGCCAGAGCAAAAATGGATAATGAAGAGGAGAAATGCCTTAATTCTAATATGGTATATATGTACAGCATGAAGTAGGAAACAGGGTTTAATACAGAGGGTGTACTACATACAAATTCATTCATCTCATGGATTTGATTCTCTGGACTCTTTTACAATCTTGTGTTACAATCTTGAATTAATGGGCAAACACCCAAATATAGTCCAAAGATTTGCGATTTATATGGGTTGGAATTCTTGATGTCCTAAATAATTGAAGGTCGTGAGAATAGCAAATGATGTGTATTGTGGCCTTGAAATATATATGAAACATATTTTTTTGTGGAAAATATATGACTATATAGAAGATATGTAATACAACCCATATATAGTGAATGAGAATTAATAAAGTGGAAATTTAAAAGAGAATTATATGAATAGACTGAAAGATTCCTAACAAAATTCTGGATATGCCAAAAATGTGGAGTCTGGAAAAGATAAAGACAGAGGCGACAGCCTGGTTTATATATGTTTTCCTTGCTTCTTCCATTGGAGAATTGTGAGCTAGTTGCCTTGAAGGAATATCCTAAACATTTTAAAGGAACCTATGGATTAGGTAAATCCTGAAAGGAGGACAAACATTTTATATTAAGTAAAAAAGACCCCTTTTTTCAAGTGCCGAGAAGACGCACAGAGCGGTACAGGTTTTGCCCAGAATATCCCTGTATTTAGCACCATCCATCTTTCCCTCAACTCTTTATTTGATCTTCTTCTTTTAAATCCCTATCATTTTTTTTCTGTTATCACTCCAACTTTTGCATGAAAGGTTTCCTTGGAAGTCCCAGTTTTTGTGAATAGATGTCTTGACTTTTCCATTCTGTTATAATCTTCAATCTCTTTACATCACTTATTATATATAAGGTGTCCTTGTCTCTTCTTGCCCCTCTGGAATTGTGATCTCAGTTGGATAAATCTTTTCCTATCTCCACTACCTTTCACTTTCCTTCTTTTCTAGGTTAAATTCAGCAGCCAGTTTGTCTTCTTAGTTTTCTTTCTTTAGGATATATTATTTGTTGCTGTTTTCTGGACAATGTCACCAAGTGTCACCAGGTATATCATAATGTGAGTAGCTACTAAATCAGAAACATGCTGTTCCATCACTAGTCTGTAATACTCACGTCATAGAGAGTGTCCAAAGTCATGTTACCCACACTGCCTAATATCACACATTAGAAATACTGTCATCCTCTTCTATCTCTACTCTAAATACTCTCTACTGAGGAAAAAGCAGAATCCATTGTTCAAGTCTTTACCCCGGCTCCAACTCAACATCAGGAGTATCACTGAGAATGACAGTATCTAGACTCTAAATACTCTCTGTTGAGGTGCAAGTCGTTTGCGGGTAGCTTTAAGAGGCTAGTTTTATAGCCGTAAGTCTTGCAGTCTCCGTTACGGGCTACGATTTTATACGTTGGGGGAATTTCATAGGGCTTTAAGTTTCATGTGCAAGGCATCATAACATCTTTACATCCATTTCAGTCATTGTACAGGACTCCCAGCCCTATTAAATTCCCCCAACATGTAAACCCGTAGTCCGTAACGGAGCCCGCAAGACTTACAGTTATTAAAATGCCTCTTAAAGCTACCCGCAAACGATCTGGGTTACAGGTGGAAAAACCCTACGGGATGTCAAAATCTGAACTCCGTTGCAGCAAATCCTTTGATCAGTCAAGCCCGTAACTGTTACATTCGAAAATCGCTATTAAGTTGCCACAAGTTCCCAAAGACGCCATGATGTTTAAGCCCGTAACCTGAAATTGGAGACAGAAATATTACGGGCTCCAAATATGACCCACAAAGGGTTTACAGACAAGTTCTCAAAGACAACACACCAGTGGACATTAAAATATGTGTGTAAGCATGGAAAGGCATTACAATTACTTGCACAGTAATCCCCCAAAGAAGAAATAGGCATTTAAAAAATATTTTATTTAATTTCATATGTTGGAATGGTCATGCAAATGCCAATATGAAAAGCCATGCTGCAAGATGCATAAAGCAATTAGACATGCTACCTGATTTAATAGCAGCACAAAAACATGAAACTGATGCCTTATTAACCCTTTCTCACTCACAGAGGCTCTAATGTGGACCCTGGGATATATATATGATTACATATACATCTCGCTCATCACATCTACATTGGGAACACAAATAGTGGCCAAATTAATCTAAGCCATCAGGAGGGGCCACAAACATACATGGAGGCTGTGCAGAGGCACATGGAGTAACAGCCAACTCACCTCCATCAGGGCTATAATCTCCGCTATGCACATCCAGTAAAGTCCCACGCCATTGCCCGTGGCCATGTGCCAAGATGTCTAGCCATTTCCATTTAAATAAGTGTTTTGTATCAATTCACATCATCACCTGTCATATTGTTATCGGCCCTTCAGGGGAATGTTGATACTCCACAGTATTACAAAGTGGACCTGTCAGGTTTATTAACCCTATATTATCATATATGATATGTATCATATTATGATATCTTATGATATTATTATTATTTTTATTATACTAGCTACTTGCCCGTAAAAAATGACGGGAATAACATTTTAAGGCTGGGAATACTGTACCTTCGACGCTCATCACGAGCCTCTCCCTCCATCTACTGTACAATTGTAAGTCTAGCAATGTTGTTTGCCCCACAATGTGAAGCTATGGGCCCTCTGAGCACCTCTGACGCTTATGGCGTGGTTCTCAATGAGCGCCTTTGGCGCTCATTGCAAGCCTGTCCCCCTGTGTATTTTATAGGCATTGGCTTGAGTGTTACTGCCTTGTGTTAAATGTTAGTGGCTTGGATAAGGTGTTACTGCCTTTCGGTAAGTGTTACTGCTTAGTGCTATTTTTTACATCCTTCGGGCTAGTTTTACGTCGTTTTGCGTTTTTTCGACAGCCATTTTTTTATTGCTTAGGCGATTTTCTTTTTTTTTTTTACTTTATATTCTTTTTTTTTTTCTTTACAAAGATACATATAGCAGAAATACAAATATACAAGATCAACATTTCCAATATGACTAGCAAATTAGCAAATCTACGAAGGACAACAAAACATAAAACATAAGAAACACAAGACAAAAAACGAAAACAACAAAAGCATATACAGCGTCAAATGTCTTCTGGATTCCCCATACTATTACTTCCAGTGTACGCGTCTCCATTTTTGCCAATTTTTTTTACTGTATCCTTCATTGAGTAATAACTGCCTAATCTCCATATCTCTATGGAGGGATATAGTTCTAATCGTGGGCCATGATGTTATTTGGTCCGATTTCCATTTAAGAGCTAAAAAACACTTAATAGTAAGAAACATGAATCATTAAACCTTTATATTTATTTTCAATTTTTTCTGTCAAAATTTTAAAATGGAGTTCTCGAAGGGAACTACATACTATACATTTTTCTGATATCTTACAGGCCTCCAACCAGATCTGCTCATTCCATATTGTGTCTAATTCCTTTTCCCAATTTAGCCATCCCAAAGGTTTCCCCTTTCCTCTTTCCTTCTCTAGAATCTTATTGCAAAACCTAATCGAAAATGTCATAAGCGGTTTGGCAATTTCTATTTCGAACTTAATTGGAGGACCTCTAGGTAACCGGCCGTATTCTGACTTCATAATAGACACAGAAAGGGAATTGTACTGTAGCCAATAAGCCGCTGGAACCCCATTAACCTGTATAAGATCTCCAAATAATTTCATCTGCTCTGAAGACCATAAGTCTCCCAGTATATATATATTTCATTGTTCCCATTTCACCTTGGATTGAATATTGAGAATTTCACTTAGCATAAATAATGAGGTTATCTTTGACGGAAAGGGTAAAATATTCCATCTTAAATTTATTCTGTGCCACGATACCACACAATTTGTGATTATTGGTGGTAATCTTGTAAGTTCACTTTCTGAAGGTTTACTTTTCCATATAAACAGTTCTAACTTAATCGTTTTTATCATTTCTCTGTCTATGTCTATACAGTTTGCAGGGTTTTTATTTTCCCAGTATCTGAGGAAGTGGTTCAGTTCAATCACCTCTATATAATCCATTAGACAGGGGTATGCCATCCCTCCCTCATCTATTTTCCTTTTCATCCATTTTTCGTTAACTCGATTTTTTTTACCTTGATTAATGAACCTATTTAACAATCTTTGAAGTCTTCTGACCTCACCCTTAGGAGTCCATTTTTGGCACTAAAACTGCTTTCACCAAGGCGATGCGGGATGACCAAGCTAGCATAATATTGTTCCAACCCCCCAAAGTATTATAAATGTGCACATATATTTTTCTTAAATTATTTCGGAGAGATTTTGATATGTTGGGGGAAAGCCAGATTCCCAAATGGGAGAGAGCGTTACTCTTCCAATTGAACTGAAAAGTTTTTTCCAATTTCAATGCCCTATCAACTGTTACATTAAATCTTATTATTTCTGTTTTATGCCCATTCAATTTGTAATAGGATAACTCTCCGAAGATGTCAATATTTACTAAAAGTTTTTTCAATGAACTCTCAGGCTCCGTCACTGTGAGTATAACGTCGTCAGCAAACATTGTTAACTTACACTCTAAATTGCCCACAGGAATCCCCTTAATCTCACTATCCTCCCTTAAAAAACATGCTAAAGTTTCAATGCAAAGATTAAAGATCAGGGGAGACAGAGGGCATCCTGTTCTACCCCATTCTTCAATGTAAAGGGTTCTGAGCAAAAGCCGTTACCCACAACATGCGCCGAAGAATTTGAATATAATGCCAAAATTCCTTGAATACAAGGCCTTCCTATATCATAAGCAGCCAGAGCCATCTCAATAAAATCCCAGTTGATGTGGTCAAATGCTTTCTCTGCATCTAACGCGACCGCAACAGCTGGGATACCTTTTTTTTTTTTACCCAAGCGAATAGATCTATCAATTTGCGTATATTATCGGGGCCGTTTCTCTTTTTAACGAAACCAGTTTGATATAACCCAATCAGGGATCGCATCGGAAGTTCTAACCTCTTAGCATAGATACTTGCATAGATCTTAATTAGTGATGTCGGAAAAATAAAATTTTCGGTTCGCGAACCGCGACCGCAAATTGCCGCAAATGTTCGCGAATCCGGCGAACCGCCATAGACTTCAATGGGCAGGTGGATTTTAAAACCCACGCGAGCCGAAATTTTATGTTCGCGACATCACTAATCTTAATCTCAATATTTAGCAATGAAACACGATATTCTATAAATAAATGAGGGGTTGCAAACCACTTATAAACCCCTTATAATACTCTTTGAAGTAGACCGTGCTCTTTTCCCTACTTCACTGCCCCCTCCCCCGTTCTTACCGGCCTGCAGTTCTTAAGTTTCCTAAGCCAGTCCGTACCGAAAGTCTCTCCTTGTAGTCCAGACCTTCACAAGCAATGCCCCATATCTTAATCTCAGAAATTGCCACTAGCAAAACGATGCAGCAGGTGTTGCTGTTGCTGGTACTATGGCTAAAGGCAGGTACCATAACTAGTACAACGGCTAATAGCCGGTGTTTTAGGTGATGCTACGGCATGTGGCTCAGTCACTCATGCCCAGGGAATGTAACGCCAACACTACCATGACTTAGTCACCCATGCCCAGGATAATGTAACTCCAACACTACACTGGCTAAGTCACTCATGCCCGGAGTATGTAACCCTAACACTGCACTGGCTCAGTCACTCATGCCCGGGGAATGTAACCCTAACACTGCCCTGACTCAGTCACTCATGCCCGGGGAATGTAACCCCAACACTGTCCTGACTCAGTCACTCATGCCCGGGGAATGTATCCCTAACACTGCCCTGACTCGGTCACTCATGCCCGGGGAATATAACCCTAACACTACCCTGACACAGTCACTCATGCCCAGGGAATGTAACCCTAACACTGCCCTGACTCAGTCACTCATGCCCGGGGAATGTAACCCTAACACTGCCCTGACTTAGTCACCCATGCCCAGGGAATGTAACGCCAACACTGCACTGGCTACGTCACTCATGCCCAGGGTATGTAACCCTAACACTACCCTGACTCAGTCACTTACGCCCAGGGAATATAACCATAACACTGCACTGGCTCAGTCACTCATGCCCGGGATATGTAACCCCAAAACTGCCCTGACTCAGACACTCATGCCCGGGGAATGTAACGCCAACACTGCCCTGACTCAGTCACTCATGCCCAGGGAATGTAACTCTAACACTGCCCTGACTCAGTCACTCATGCCCGGGGTATGTAACCCTAACACTGCCCTGGCTCAGTCACTCATGCCCGGGGAATGTAACGCCAACACTGCCCTGACTCAGTCACTCATGCCCAGGGAATGTATCCCTAACACTGCCCTGACTCGGTCACTCGTGCCCAGGGTATGTAACCCTAACACTACCCTGACTCAGTCACTCACGCCCAGGGAATGTAACCATAACACTGCACTGGCTCAGTCACTCATGCCCGGGGAATGTAACCCCAACACTGCCCTGACTCAGACACTCATGCCCGGGGAATGTAACCTCAACACTGCCCTGACTCAGTCACTCATGCCCAGGGAATGTATCCCTAACACTGCCCTGACTCGGTCACTAATGCCCGGGGAATGTAACACCAGCACTGCCCTGACTCAGTCACTCATGCCCAGGGAATGTAACGCCAACACTGCCCTGACTCAGTCACTCATGCCCGGGGTATGTAACCCTAACACTGCCCTGGCTCAGTCACTCATGCCCGGGGAATGTAACGCCAACACTGCCCTGACTCAGTCACTGATGCCCGGGGTATGTAACCCTAACACTGCCCTGACTCAAATCAAATTGCAGACACGTCCAGTGGATGAAATCTAGGTGCCTGTAAGCATTTTGTGGCATCATAGCCTGGCTCCTGGCATTTGTTGAGCCCTGTAAATCTTAATTTGTATTTAAAGTACATGACTCAATTATTTTCTGGTTGCTTGAGGGTTTGGATTGCTGTGATCATGCCAATAAGAGTGATCTTTTACTTCACTATCACTCTGTTCCTTTTGATAGGATTGAGTTGTGAATTAGGGTGGGAGTAATTATACAGTAATGGCTTTTATTCAAAAATGACGGCAATAAAAAGTTAAGCCTGGCAGCAATACTGGTTGCCACACAATGGGAGCCTCCCCCTCTACTTTACTGGCCTCGTGATGAGCGTCTTTGGTGCTCATCATGGGCCTCGCAATAAGAGCCTTTGGCGTTCATCACGGCCATTGCAATGATGGCCTTTGGCACTCATTGTGAGTTTCTAACCTCTACCTCTCCCACCCTTGGCTTTATTGGCTTAGCGATGAGCGCCTTTGGCGGCGCTCATCAAGGGCCTGGCAATGAGCGCCTTTGGCGCTTATTGCAAGTCTCTCCCCCTGTCTGCTTCCTCCCTTGTGTCTCATTCCCCTTCCTTTTGTCTCCTTCCCCCCCTGTGTTTTCAACCCACCTCCCTCCTATGGGTCTCTTTCCCCCTCCCCTGTGTCTCTTTCCCCCTCCCCTGTGTATCTTTCCCCTCCCCCCTCTGTCTCTTCCCCCTCCCTCGTGTCTCTTCACCCCCATTTCCCTCCCCTGTGTATCTTCCCCACTCCTCTCCCTCCCGTCTATTCCCCCCTCCTCTCACTCCTGTGTTTCTTTCCCTCCTGTGTCTCTTTCCCAGCTCTCCCTCTCCTGTGTCTGTTCCCCCTCCCCTGTGTCTCTTCCCCCTCCTCTCACTCGCCTTTCTCTTCCCCCTCCTCTCGCTCCTGTCTCTTTCCCCCCTCCTCTCACTTCCCTGTCTCCCCCCCCTCCTCTCCCTCCAAGTGTCACTTTCCCTCCTGTGTCTGTTCCCCCTCTCCCTCCCCTGTATCTCTTTCCCGCTCCCCTGTGTCTCTTCCCCCCTCTCTCCCCTGTGTCTCCTTCTACATTTGACTTTTACGGGTGTCAAAATATTTGCGGGCTTGAGGAACTGTAGCAATTGAATAGCGATTTTGCGATTGTAACTGTTGCGAGCTTGAAAGATCAAAGGCTTAGATGGGTTGAAAGTTACTATTTTTACAACCGCAGGGATTTTCAGCCTGTAACCCGTAGATCATTTGCAGCTCGCAAAAAGACGCCAATTAAACAGCAAATTAGTTTACGGGCTCCTGTAAACAACGACAGCTCAATTGAATCAAGGCCATAGTATACCATAAAAGTGCACTATTTTTACTAAATAGTAACTCCTTCAGATATTCTAAATATCTTCAGTCATTTAACCACAGATTCTGTTCTTTGTTCCCACCAAGTACTCAGTCTCTATCTCCACCAGCCTGGTGGCATCACGTACTAATTCCATATGAAAGAACATTCATTTCTAATTCCCTACAGGTGGATATTTAATTTTAGTTTTCCCATGAACCTTTTTCCACAAATTAAGAAATAGATCTCCATTGACCCTATATGCATTTCATTTTGCAATGTATGATTCCTTTCTTTGTTATGTGCTTATAACGTTTTCCCAATTAATTGTTTCCACCCAGGGAGAAATAGATCTCCATTGACCCTTTTCCTTTTGTCCTATGTGATTCTTTGATTTGTTATGTGCACACATTGAAATGTTGTTTACACAGCATGGAAGGGTGAATGACTCTGATGCTTTGAGAAAGCAACCTAATGTCGACATCTGACATCAGCACCAGATTTGCCCTAACGAGTTTCTCCACCCACCAGCGCTATCTCAAAGGGAGCACCGGCAAAAGGAAAAGGGTCAATGGAGATCTATTTCTCCTACTGTGAAAAAAGTTAATTGGGAAAACTAAGATTACATATCCCCGTAGGGATCTGTGTGCACTCCATGTTTAGTTGTGTGCGCTCATCTCAGGGTATGTGTGGGCGCGCACAGCTTAGAGGGAAGAGTGGATGAGGGTGATATATGATTAAATCAATAAATATCCCAGTCAATTCGTAATCAATTAAAAAATAACTTTATTCACATTTATGAGTTTTCAGTACCTAAAAGCATAGTTTTTTTTTCAAGCCCTTTAAACTCATTGCTTTGTTTGATGCAACAAATGTACATAGAAAATAGGAAAATTCATGGAGGGGGCTATTAAGGTTAAAAAAAAATATAAAGATTATATAGAAAATATATATAGCTTAGTTAACAGGTCCACAAATGTATTATGAGTGCTCAGCATGGTGGAGTAGAGCAAAGTCTATACATTCTGGATCCCTTAAATCGAAAGGTTATTGGTAACCAAGCAAAAAGCAGCAATGCACAGCCCAGCATCATATCATGCATTGTAATAATACAAGCTGATACATTAGTACAACTAACTGCTCTATTAACGTGATTTACAACTCAGATATCCATAGATCTCTATGAGCTTGCTAATGTTTTTAATTACTTACATTTATATGACTAAAGTAGAATTACATAATGTGTCATGTTGATGTGTAATGGCGGACTCATATTAAACCCTTACCCACATTCCATACATACAACTGGTCTTTATCCTGTGTGAGTTTCTTGTGTCATTTCAAATCTTACTGAAACATTTCCTCATGTGAGTTTCAGATCATGCAAATGGTGTTTATCCTGTGTGAGTTCTCATGTGTTGCTTGAGATATGAGGCCTGAATGAAACATTTCCCACATTCAGAACATGGAAAAGGCTTTTCTCCTGTATGAGTCCTCTTATGTTTATTAAGATCTGAGAGCTGACTGAAACATTTCCCACATTCAGAACATGGAAAAGGTTTTTCTCCTGTATGATTCCTCTTATGTGTATTAAGGTATGAGACCTGACTGAAACATTTCCCACATTCAGAACATGGAAAAGGCTTTTCTCCTGTATGATTCCTCTTATGTGTATTAAGGTGTGAGACCCGACTGAAACATTTCCCACATTAAGAACATGAAAAAGGCTTTTCTCCTGTATGCGTCATCTTATGTATATTAAGAGCTGAGACCCGACTGAAACATTTCCCACATTCAGAACATGGAAAAGGCTTTTCTCCTGTATGAGTCCTCTTATGGCTATTAAGAGCTGAGACATGACTGAAACATTTCCCACATTCAGAACATGAAAAAGGCTTTTCTCCTGTATGAGTCATCTTATGTGTATTAAGGTGTGAGACCCGACTGAAACATTTCCCACATTCAGAACATGAAAAAGGCTTTTCTCCTGTATGCGTCATCTTATGTTTATTAAGATCTGAGAGCTGACTGAAACATTTCCCACATTCAGAACATGAAAAAGGCTTTTCTCCTGTATGAGTCCTCTTATGGCTATTAAGAGCTGAGAGCTGACTGAAACATTTCCCACATTCAGAACATGAAAAAGGCTTTTCTCCTGTATGAGCCCTCTTATGGCTATTAAGAGCTGAGAGCTGACTGAAACATTTCCCACATTCAGAACATGAAAAAGGCTTTTCTCCTGTATGAGTCCTCTTATGGTTATTACGAGATGAGGCCTGACTGAAACATTTCCCACATTAAGAACATGGAAAAGGCTTTTCTCCTGTATGAGTCCTCTTATGTACATTAAGATCTGAGAGACGACTGAAACATTTCCCACATTCAGAACATGGAAATAGTTGTTCTACTGTGTTACAAATGTGGTCTTCTCCAATGTTATTCCAAATCTTGGATCCATCTGTTGGAGAAAAAAAAAAAGAGTAAATTCTGACAGCTTTAACATTCTTCTATATGGAAATAATTAGTTAGTATATATCTATTATAGTAATTATCATCAATTAAAGAGACCAATTTGCAGTTAATAAAAAGTCAAATCATACAAAAACAAAGCAAAATATGTCTGAATGTACAGTATATAGAGTGCAGTGTGACCCGGTGCATACCAATTATCATCAATTATGGTCATTTGTTTAACTAAATCTGATAGTCTGCAAAGTGTTATTTAAAAGAAAAAACAAATACTGTATAAACACAAACTTTACATATTGCAACTTCTACATGCAATTATTGCCTGCTGCAGGCTGTCATTTTTTATGCCTGTTACTGGGTGGGTGTTTCTGTAAACTAACAATCTGCCCATTAGCTCTGCGGAGAGCACCGACTGTAGTTACTGACACTTTCCCACTGTGCAGATACAAACTTCCTGTGTGTGCAAAGTCTTCTATCAGGAATTGTGCTAATGAAAATAAAATGGCAGATTGGGGTCATTACACCAGCAAATAAGAAATGTTCCCTAGTGCTTACGATATAACGATAACGATATCTACATAAAGTTGAATATTGACATCACAGTGGAGTATTAAGCATGCCGATACAAATACTCTTCTATATGCTTAATCTTTCATCCATTATCATTGAAAAAGGATGACCTTACCCAGATGCTTAGAGTATGGAGATTAAATAGTAATAGGAATAAAATAGTAGATGCTGTTAATAAAATGGTTACTACGTTTTCTGAGATAGTACAATTTCTTTACTAATATAACCTAAGTGTTCAAAGGGCACTTGGTGAGGGCACTTGGAATGCCCCACCAACCATCCCCAATAGTGATCCCCATGGAATCTAAAATTAGTCCTCTACCATATGGGTCCCTATGGACTTCCATAGTACCCTAATCCTCTATCATGGGGGTACCTGTAAAAATCTGTAATATCTTAACACCTAACTAAAAATGTATGCAAATAATAAAAACTTAATTTACTAAAAATAAATAATTACAATAAAAATAAAATAATTTTGAATTTTTTTTTTTTTAAATAAAAACATTACATTGAAATTAACATTTAGGTCCGTAGGGAGTGAGATAAGTGGGTGAATGTACGTGTAGAGTCCATAGGGAGTGAGGTAAGTGGGTGAGTGTACATGTAGGGTCCATGGGGATTGAGGTAAGTGGGTGAGTGTACGTGTAGGGTCCATAGGGATTAAGGTAAGTGGGTGAATGTACGTGTAGTGTCCATGGGGATTGAAGTAGGTGGGTGAGTATACGTGTAGGGTCCATAGGGAGTGAGGTAAGTGGGTGAATGTACGTGTAGAGACCATGGGGATTGAGGTGAGTGGGTGAGTGTACGTGTAGGGTCCATGGGGAATGAGGTGAGTGAGTGAATGTACATGTAGAGACCATAGAGTGCATCTGTGCACAATATGTGCTGAGCTCACAGTTTACCGGCAAATAATCACATATAATAATAGCATGCAGAACTGTTCTGGCCACAAATGCGGACCTCACAAAGGCTCCCACGTCAGCTGCAATGAGCCAAAGGCTGACTGCAGGCCACAAATGCGGACCCCGGGACTAAGAAAAAAATCATAATGCGGAATGAGGAAATAGGGACTTAGAAAAATAAAAAATATGAAGTTAATGGCCGAAACGCGTACATTAAAAAACACCAAAAACACAGAAAAATAAAAACAAAATATAAAAAACAAGCATCACACACAGCACGGGGAGACAGCCAGGACGTCTGGGAGTGAGGTTGCACGCAAATGTAGGTGGCATTTATGAAGTTTCGGCACTTGAAAATCGACTAAGAGAGAAAAAAATTACAGATGAAAAAAATAAAAACGAGGCTAAAAGACACAGAGCTGCGAAAATCACCGCCAGGAATGTACGAGTTAGCCAGGAACGTAGCAGATACAAAATATACCATTAGAAGGGAAAGACGGAAAATGCTCGCAAGCCAAGTAACACATTTTACAACACTTACTCACAACTCATAACATTAGGATTCCAAAATGCTGCCTTACCCGCCTAAACAAAACGGTTTGGTCTTGCGCACTCAGCCTATTTACACTGCACACTTGCCACATTGCTGACACTTTCTCCTCAGATGATCAACACTCCAACTGTACATTTTCAGATGCAGGAAAATTCAAATAGATTGTTAGCTCTTCAGGATATTGATTGCTTCATATTAGATATCAATAGGTAAAGTATATTCATTTATTAATTCATATTACTTTATTAATTCACTGTACACTTTACTTATATATCTGTCGTCACGAAAAGCACCAAAAGGTGATCGTTGCAAAGCTGGACAATTGAAGTACACGAGAAGATAGGCTCACAATGAGCACTGAAGGTGCACAGCGCGGGGCTCACAATGAGCGCCTAAGTTCCACAGAGGAGAAAAAGCCTTATATTGTGTGGCAAACAGCATTGCCATGGCTTAAAATGTTATTGCCCCGTCATTTTTGATGGGCAAGTTGCTAGTAATAAATAATTCCTTACACTTGGGGCTTATTGTGATATTTATACAGATTTGTATTACATATTACTTATAATATATTACTATAATATTCCTTTATTTCTAATTCAGAGCATGGACACATATACATTATTATTATTATTGTTATTATTATAAATTCTTGAATCTTGCCTTTTGGTATGTGGTTATGTATAAAGGGATGTGGTTATGTATAAATGCCTATTGATATATGTCCTATGTGTGTTATACTGAATATATTGAACTTTACATATTTTTTTTAACTGATAGATGTATAATGTTGTATTATGAGGACACTAATTGCCCATTGATTTATACCTTGATTAGATACTATAGTATATGTAAGCATATTTGTAAAATAAACACTGCCCTGATGACGTCAGCGGTCGGCTGACGAAACGCACGTCGGGGCTGTGTCTGAGGTTGCTTTTGCTTCACCCTTTTGACCCGGAGGTTGAGCCTCTTGATTTACTATATTTTACTTTGTCTTTACTCCATAAGGTAAGTGGTATTGTGAAGTGCTGTGGCTGGGATGCACTACCATGCCTGGTATTACATGTATATGGGGATATACATGGGGATAATGCAGATGATACCACACACACGACTGATCATTTACCTATGAGTGGTGTCATAGTGCCCTCTGCTGTCTCTAATGTATATATATATATATAGAGCTTTTCTACTCACACTGTAGGCAATATCTTTCCCTGTAGTGAGAGACAGGGACCTTGCTTTTTACAGGGTATATACATGCTTTAGCTTTTTGATATATAGATTGTGCACTTTTGTATGCCTCCGTTGAGTCATATATCTTTTTCTGTGTCTCTTCTTTTCTGTATTTAGCTAAGTATAATTAACCTATTTTGATGGGTCTATTTTTGGCTTGCATTTAATTAGTATAGACATTCCAGAATTTGTTTCTGGATATTTGGTGCCTACTGTCACTGTAAGTGGCAGACAGTCCATATTGTCCCTTTAGGGTATCTTTTGGCACTGCATATGTGGGCATTTTGTAGCCCCTAATAGGCCATTGGATTAACCATTGTAGTTTTGAAATCTGCAATTGTTGGTGTTAGGCACCAATCCCATGTTTTTATTTGTAATATAATTGCTGCTAGTATCAAGCACTACATTACTTATTATTGTTTTCACAGCACTGGACACTTTATATGAGATCAGAGTAGTTAGTAGTTGATTATTAGTTTAGGGGGGTAATCGGTGGATCCCCAGTTCTGCGACTAGACACAGGGAAAGGATTACTACAGACTAGCTAGTATAAAGGAGTAAGTGGCCGGCTCCGCTACACTGAAATACTCAGGGATTATATTTTTGCACATTACACGTATTCACTTTGTATAAATTGATGTATGTAATTCAATTCATTCTATATTCATTTAAAGCAGCAATTTATTCTATTATTATTATTAAACCTTGGCAGTGCTATCATTTATATTTGAGCATCGCCTGGTTAAATAATTGTGGTTTCCCATTATATTGATTATCAGTCTTACACATTTCCAATAGGGACTTCATTTGCTGTAATTTTTTTCTATACGTTGTGATTCTGTTTTAACTGGACTACAATAAAACTGTATTTTATATTTGATAGTGATTGGTAATTTTCTTATATATTTGAAGTTTATCTCTCATCTCTAAGGAGTTGCCACTCTAAGGAGTTATTATTATCACTCACAGGGATCTGAATGGGTTTCCATCTGGTGAATAGACTTCTCATCTCTCTCATATTCTCCGTCCTCATTATATAAGTCAGGATATAGATCTCCATCTTGGGGTCCTGTTAGTCACAAGAGAGAGAAGCCCCTCTGGGTTTGTACAGATTTACACAACTATCTGACATAAATATCTACAGAAACAGATCCTGGGTGTAAATATACAGACTGAGGTCTTAAGTCGTACGGGTCGTAAGTCCTGCGTCAGCCGCTGGTATGGAGAGCTTATCGCAAGCCCTAAGCAGAAGTTCCGCGCAGCTGGTGATGAGCGCCTCTGAAGCTCATGACGAGGCCTGCAATGAGTGCCTTGCGCGATTATTGCTGCGCGAGGGCCGCAAAGCGTGACCAACATCGTAAGCATTCTGGACACTGACAACTATATATGTGAATGTGAATTATCCCGTACATTTGCTGCGTGCATGTGTTAGACATTAAGTTATAGACTGATATTAGTAATGATTGGCCAGTACTAAATTCTAGACCCTCCCCCCACCCTTATCAAGCTCTCTGAGCTATCCATTACAATACTGAGCTGCACAAACAATGCTGTATATCTACAGAATTATGTACTATAGAGATAAATAGCTATTACAATGAATAGACCGTTTTGAATTCTCTTTAAGAAAAAATAAACATATAGTTATGGTGACAGTGTGACATTACAGAATGTATTATTAATGTTCTTATTGTGTATTAATTCCTCACCTTCCCTGATATTCCCAGGACTCTCCTCCTCCTTCACCTGCTGCTGATCTCTTATATTCAGATCTTCTTGTTCCACCTTGGACACAACTGGAGGCTTCACATCTAAAGGTCCTACAGATAGAGATAAACAGATTATAGACCTTCACCATTGTAATTATTTACTATCAATCTGGTGTCTGTGTCTTAAAATCTATTTAACTCACCTTTATCATGAGCTGCGATGTTTGTAAAACTTCTTGGGTGAGAGATGAAGGAGAAATCCACCTCAATAAGGACTAAAGTAAGTGATAATTGTCCATAAGATATTACTCACCTTCACTGATATTTACAGGAATTTCCTCCTCTTTAATCTCCTGGGGAGTCCTCATATTTGTCTCTTCTTCTTGGTCAGACTCTGAGAAACCTGATGGTGTCACTTTGTCACTGTCTGTACAAATAAACACGAGACGGCCACACGCTGGGATTTGTTATATGTCTTTATGGTCTGTACAAATAAACATGAGACGCTCACACCCTGGGATTTTTTACAAGACACTACACAACTTGCGCATCAGACCTACAACCCGCGGAAGTACACATCAACACAAATACACAATTCACACTGCGAGACCCGTAGCACTTTTAAAAAATCGCCTCTAAAAACACTTACAAAAGGAAACCACCACTTAGGGAAAAAAAATACGAGCTGCAAAAAATACGAACTTAACAGCCGAACAACGCAATACAGCAAGGGGGGACAGAAGACAGGATCACAATTAACCCTAAAGGCGCTCAACGCGTGCCTCACAAGGAATGTCATGGGTGTTTAGAGGAGCACAACTACACCAGGTTAAAGGCTCTCAATGAGCACCAAAAGGCCATCAGCGCAAACCTTGCAATGAGCGCCAAAGGAGCTCCGATAACCAAAAATACATCTATCTATCTCTCTCTCTCTATCTCTCTATCTATCTATCCCTCTATCTCTCTGTCTATCTATCTGTCTGTCTATCCGTCTGTCTGTCTATCTATCGGTCTATCTATCTATATCTCCCTAACTATCTTTCTATATCTATCTATCTATCTCTCTGTCTGTCTGTCTGTCTGTCTGTCTATCTATCCCTCTATCTATCTATCTGTCTATCTATCTATCTATCTATCTATCTATCTGTGACTGGTTATCAGGTGCGAGTGGGATAAAGACAGGAAGAGATACCGGATATAATGATATTATACTATATATATAATACAGAGTGATGGGAGAGGGGCTGTATATCTATCTATCTATCTATCTATCTATCTATCTCACAATGAGCGCCAAAGGTACTCAGAGGACTAAAAGCCTTACATTGTGTGGCAAACAGCATTACCTGCGTTACAATTTTATTGCCGTAATTTTTTGACGGGCAAGTTGCTAGTATGTGTATATATATATATATATATATATATATATATATATATACACCGTGTACATCAGTAGAGCTCCGTGTGTAAACCCCAACACATGAATACACATCATAAAAACCAAGTATTATTTAGTGTCAGAGGATGAGATGTCCTAATACAGTATCTCCCCAGTGAGGTGGGTGTGTTTTATTATCTATATTATCACACCAGCTCTCACCTTGTCTGTTTGTTCAGGATCTTTCTCTCTGTAAATATTAATTTGCTTACATCCGTCAGTATATAATGTAGAGATAAAAATACAGAAACTGACATATATATATATATATATATATATATATATATAATATATATATATATATATAATTTTTTGTTTTTAATCACCATTTTTTTCACTTTATCCACACTTCCCTGAGCCCTTAGTGAGAACATACAGGAAATAAGACATATAACAGACTTTTTCCCAGTGAGATTGTGTTACAAAAAAAACTATAAGTAAAATGTAGGAGCCAGCTGTACAAATGTCTGAGCCCAACACAAACAGGAGTGGGAATGTTGTATGGCTGGCTCCTACATATCATCCCCAAATTATGCTAATATCTGCAAGGTATTAATGTCCTCGCTATGTATATATATCAAGTCATTACATTACATGTTAAGATGGATATGGTATTGGGCTTTTTGTATTTCCAATTTGGGCTTTAGCTCTTAGTTTACTCAGATAATGTCAGTACGAGATAATTCTCTCTTGGTTTCTGTAGATAATATGTGGGTGTTAGTATATTTCCACACTATTTCTATGGGATCTTGGATGGGTCCTGATGTTATATTCCTAGGGCTCTGTAGATCTCACACTTGGAGGATGCAGCTTCTCATGGTACACCGGCAAATGTGGTGTATCTGAAGTACTAGATATAAGAAAGAAGGGAGGGGGAGAAAGCGCAATAGATACTCCTAGTGCAGATTACTTCGTGCCTCTTCGTAGTATTAGACAATATACTTCTACGGAGTTGTCTCTCAAAGCTGGATGTGATTCTCTCTCACAGGTAGGTGTCTGAAGGGATGTTTCAAGACCTCTTCGTGGTTTTCGTAGTGCACCCCAATATACAGTGTGTTTCTATGATTTATGAGGTGTACTTGAAATTACCTCTGTGAGGTGTCAGGTATACTGACAAAAACACTACAATTTCTGTATATCTGTATATAAGAGTATGCACCAATGATTCTATATATATGTGTATGTGTTCATGTGTGTCTATGTGATCTAAATCCAAGTCTAATGGAAAGATACACACACACTCAATTCCTTGAAAAGATATGCTTTTATTATGCCATAAAAAACATACTGGCCAATGTAGGAATCGGACAAAATATCCTAAAAAATATAAGTTCATCTAAAAGGTAAAAATTGGTAAAAAACACAATATAAACCGTGATGTCATAAAAGACACTAGGTCTCAATGTTTATCAGTGGGAAAGTACCCTAAAAATGTGTATGTTTGTAAATGGTATACAGCAGAACACGTCCTATTACATGGATCCTCCACTAAGATAAATTTATGTGAGACCTCAAGGTGAGATCTTTGCACTTATTTTTTTAATTGAAAGGTCAGGTTTTTTACTAAAAATGAGGTGCACCTCACTGAGGAGCAGCTTTAGGGGATAGATCTGGCCATGGAGGCGAGTTGGGGCTGTAGGGAGGCACGAGGGGCCGCAGGAGGCGTGTGGGGGGGACCCAGCTTCTTACCCTCTGGCTTCCCACTTGGTGTTCCTCCTCGCTGGCTCCTCCCCCCGGCCGGCTCCTCCTCTCCTCCACAGGCTGGTGGGGCATAGTGGGCCTTGGGGCAGGTGAGCCAGCAGAGAATGCTGGGGAGCGTTTGCATTGCCACTGTAGGGCAGTCATGGCTCCCCAGGGAGCCCCAGCGCATAGTTTGGGAACCACTGGTCTATACATTGCAATAGCTATTTGTGAAGATTCTAGGAGGGGGTGCTATTCAGCTCCAGAAATGCCTGCCTTTGGCTACAGGAATCCCCCTCTCAGGCTATCTTCCAAGAAGGAATGGGCCTCTCGGTGCCCGGAGTCGAATCAGGATCGTCTACATCACCTCACTAAAATAATAAAAGTCTTCCCTCTAAATAAAAACACCCCAATTCTTTAGATGTTCCAGGACCGCAATTCTCTAGATGTTCCATGAGAGCATCTTTTATTTGGTTACAGCAGTGTATATATGCAGTTTCAGAACAAAGGATTTACATCATAGTGGGCTGAACATAGGCAAACTCTCTGCCCAAATTAAAACAAACTAATAGTAGAAATAGAAGAGCCAATCAGGAGGCAGGGAAACTGTGGACTTTGCTGGCCCATCTAGAGAGTGGACCAATGGGAGGCAACATCCAGGGAATTTTGGCGGGAAAAGAACAAAGAAACACAGATGCATGTAATTACCACAAACATCCACAAGATGTCACTGCAGGATAATAAATGTAATTACTTGTACTTTCTGCAGTGAATCAGCTGACTATGGCTGGCTTATTTTATTTTAATCTCCTCTGATTGCTCCTGGTGAGCTGGCCGATCAGTTCAGGTATAAGTCCTTGTCGTGGAAAACAAAAAGTCTTCTAGAGTCCTTAGTCCACGGTGTAAAATGCTTCTGGGTTTAGTAGCTACAATTGGATCGATAATGAGACCCATCCTACACAATTTCCAGGCATGGTAGGGTGTCAAGGCTATCAGAGGATTTCTGATACAACTTCCTCTTAGGCCCCCAATTGTAATCCAAAAGCTGATTGTGGGTAGCACCAGGCGCAACCATGGTGCATCCACTCCCAACAGGATCTCCCATGGCCAAGGCAGGGAAACAGGTTGTCCTGCTGAACCTGCTACAAAACAAGTAAGCAAAAAATGTAGGTTCTTAGGACTTGGCCCTCCCCTGACCGTTGCTTGGCCTCTCGTCTTAACACGCCCAGTGGAATCCACATTAGGTAGCAGCTTCTCGGGTGGCCATGGAGGATTTTTTACCTGCTCTCCATCCATGGGTAAGGGCAGAGTAACAATGTGCCCTACTTGGTCAGAAGCATGTTTATACTCCTGTGGGGCAACATAACCCAAGGTCAGTAGGGATCCAACAAGCTTGACCTCCTGTCCTGTATCAGGAACTGGCACAGTCTCTGGTAGGCTTGCAACCCACATCAATGGAGCATCCCTCAGGTTCTTAGGGCCGATGCCCTCTCCAGACTGTTGCAAATTCTCAGTTGTGCAAGGCAGGTTCTGGGGGTTAACTTGCTCTGCTGAATCCTGGATTGGGATCAACTTCTCCGGTAAACCCAAATGATAGACTAGTTGTACAGTCCCCAATAGCAGGGGCAGTGGAACAGACTGCCCTGCTGAATCCAGAGCAAAGTTGTAATCTGTTGGGGAAAAAATAGCAAACATCTCAGGTTCTTGGCCCTCAGTGACATGATGGGAATGGTGGCCACCATCTGCCCTTGGGCTGTGACCGGTTGTTGGCAGCACCTCTGTTTCTGCCCTTTGTGTAGCAGACAAAATTACTGCACCATCCTTAGATTTGACCTCTGGACTGGAATCAGGTGCACCTCTTGGCAAAATAGATACTTCCAATTGTGCCTTGTCTGGATTGGCCAGTTGCCACTGCTGGCCAGGATCTTGACTCTTGTCATCTGCTGCTGGGAATGTGGTCTTCAGCTGTAAAGCCCAAACATCTGCTTGCTTTGTGGGGGAGCATGGGTTTGTTCTGGCATCACGTCCCAGGGCTTGCGCCCTCTCCTGATCTCCCTCTATCTCCGTGTGGAGATCAGTATGATCTCCTTCTTGACAAGCCATTTTGATCAGTTTGGCCTTGCCTGTGGGTAGCTCCATGGTGACTGGTCTACTGCTGGTGTCCATCTGCTCTACTGCCGCCGTGACTTCCAAGCTGGATACTGTAGACACTTGCTTCTGGGGTGGGTTTACCCAGGTATCCATCAGTAATTATGTCACCATGTTTTATATGGCACGTGGAGCAGCTGTTGGCTCTGGCAACAGGATCCCAGGGAGTGTTCCCTTTCCTGCTAGCATTTTGAATAGTCTCTGTCTTTGTGGATTGGCCTGGTTCTTTTCCTAGCAAGCTGGCTGGAATAACTTGGCCTTGCCCTGTTGTAGATCCACAGTGGCGGAGCTTTTGCTGCAGTCCGCCTTCTCGGTTACCACCTTGCCTATAGCTGTTGCACCTAGGCTGGTCACAATATCAATGTGCTGCTGTGAAATGTCAGATTGGTAGATTGGTCTGTAAAAGGCAGCTCCTCATACTGTATTTCCAAATCCATTTCTCTATGGACCAGCTGTCTGAGCATCACTTCTCCTGCTGTGCCTGGCTCAATTTCCATATCCTGTTGGCACTGTTCGACTAGAATTTCCCATCACTCTGCGGTTCCCAGGCCACCCTTTTGATCACCCTGCAGCACATGAGGAGGCCCTTCCACCAGCCCAAGTGTGTAGATGGAGGGCCATTGTGATGCAGGATCTGGAAGCGTTAGGTTCGCATTCTGATGTTCCAAGCCAAGCTCCGTCCACAGCACTTCCGCAAGCCATTCTGGTAGCTCCTCATCTTGCTGGAGTCCCAGGGAAGCCATCTACTGATTTTGAATAGCTGCCCATCTCTGAATGCCCATGTAAAGGAATGTACTGTACTTGCCCATATAAGGTAAGGACTGTGGAGCGAACCTGGCAGTCCGAAATTGCAGGGGGAAAAAAATTCCTGGTACTCGCGATGAGCGCCTGCGATGATTTCCCTGTAATTAGCGCCTTCTGCGCTATTACAGCCTAAAATTCCTACGCTATGGCTCATATTGAGGCCGCTCTGGACTCATTGCAACCTGTCCAGCGTTCCTCGTGATGAGCATCTGCGGCGTAGAACTCATCTTGAACCCTGCAATGAGTGCCTTCAGTGATCATTGCAGTCTAAAATTTCTACGGGCCTTGTGATGAGCGCTCATCTCGAGTCCTGAATGAGCGCCTTTAGCGCTCATTGCAGCCTAAAAGTCAGTGATTAGTAGAATTCTGTCAAGATAATTCTGCTAATAGTAAACATGTCTTCCAACTACCTTCAGATACAACTCTACACGATGGACATCACCAGATGGACAAAATAGAAAGCAAGTTGACTGTACATTTTGTAGTAAATAAGGGAGGAGCTCTACACAGTCAGCAAAAACAAGACCTGAAGCTGACTAAGGCTTATTGCAAAGTTCAGAAATAAACTGGGGAAAAGAGGGGAAATCATCAGACCAATAAGGTATCAAATAAATAATATCACCGGTGAATATACAGTTGAGGTAAATAATAGATGTAAGGCACTAGACATGGTACACAGAAAGCTAGAAGAACTTTCAGCAGAAGTTTGTGACATTGTACAGAAAATAGCAACAAAGAATATACCCAAAAAGAAAGAACATAAATTAGATATCTTATGTGGCTTTCTTTTTGGGTATATTCTTTGTTATATTCTTTGTTTTCTTCTTACCTGTGTTACTTTTAAAGAACATAAATTAGATATCTTATGTGGCTTTAAGTAACCCAGGTAAGAAGGAAATGGAAAATTGTATATATCCCACAAGGTGATGGTGTGAAAGTGGCGCTTGCATTATGCCAACAATTTTGAATAACTCATCAGTGGCCCGTGGGCTGAAAAAGGTTTTTTTATGCTCAAATCCGTCAAAAACAGTACAAAAATCTGCTCCAATTATTGAACAATTATTTTCATTTTACATGCAAACAAACTGATGCTAAAGATTCTGCAAGCTCGGCTCCAACAATATATGGACCAGGAGCTACCAGATGTGCAAACCAGGTTTTGAAGAGGTAGAAGCACACGAGATAAAACTGCCAGAATCAGTATTGCTACGAGAAATATCAACAACCTCAGATATGTGGATGATGATACTCGGATGGCTGAAAGTTAGGAGGAACTAAGGAGCACATTGTTGAGCGTGAAAGAAGAGAGTACAAAAGTTGGCCTGCGTTTTAATGTTAAAAATACAAAGATTGTGGCAAACAACAATCTCAGTGCCTGGCAAATAAATGGAGGAAAGTGGAGGCATTAACTGAATATGTTTTCCTGGTCTCCAAGATCTCTGCAGATGGTGATGTATTAACAGGAAGTAACATAAAAAAAAGGGACGGAAGGCGAGATGGAGAGATGAGATAATTGAAACAATGAACATGAGCTTGAGGGAGCTCAGATGGGCAGTGGCTGAAAGATGTGCTGTGTGCTGCAGTTCACCGGTTCACAGGGTCGGACATGACTTAAGGACGGAACAGCAACAATATCTTGATCGTCTATAGGGATCCAAATTGTAGTATGTTAGGATACCACGGGCATCCACATGGTCCCCATGGTAGTGGGATCATTTTAGGTGCCATGATAATTCATAAAGGGTAGAGAGAGGCTCCATAGGGATCTGAATAAAATCATGTACATGGGTGATAGGAACTATGGTGACTATTGGGTTTAGACCTTCTATAATCCTCAAGACAAATCTGAGGATTATATTCTTGTGTCTTTGGGATGTTCTCCTTCCTCAATCAGTGAGATGACTGTAGGTTTCACTCTGGCATGTCCTGTATATGAACAATGACATTGATTAAACGCTAATATCATTTTACAACTAACATATTACATGATTTAAAATGTCCCTATAAAGTTTCATATTTTCTCACCTAGTAAAATGAGTTTTTGATCATTCTCACTCATCACCTCCTTTTAGGGATCCTTGTCGTCCTCCGTTAAACCCTCCCACTCCTCATTGGAGAAGTAAACAGCAACTTCATCAAATTGTATCTAAAACATCAAAAAAACCTTCAGATCTGTTTTTTTTGGACAATATCAACTTTTGTAATTCAAATATTCCACAACATTCAAAGAGAAGCACAAAGAAGCTGACAGATTGGAGACAGAATAGATAAAAGCAAATAGATGAATTAAATAACAATGTATAGCAAGAAATGTAATATGAGATCCCAACTGTGCCATTCTATTTAGTGACTGTATGAACATGACCATGGCCCCTATTTAATTCCAAGTCCATAATTACCGTCATACAGGCCACATGTCTGCGGGTTAGAATGTTGCAATTGCGGGCTTGTTGAATTGTTGGAATTGAATAAAGAATTTGCGTCTTTGTTTCAATATTTAACATATGTGTCTTTCTCTTCCTCTTTTCTTTTTCCTATCTGAGAGTTATATCTTAACAAAACAAAAATTAACAATTTGGTTCACATACAGTATATATATATACATATCATTCAAAATAGTAATGACATTTCCAACCTTGTCAGAGCGGTTTCTTCTTTAGAAATAGAGGGTCTCTTTTCTAGCTTTCAGGTCCCCATCATGACCGACGAGCCCCGTCCCCCTCCACGCCAAGATATGTTATTTGTGTGAAAGCAAGGGTTGTCCCTCTCTACTCTCCAGCCATGGGCTCCAAACCTCCATGTACTGAGGAATAGAGTCTTCCAGTGTGTGAGTCAGTTTTTTGTTTATTGCTATATAGTTTATTTTGTTTTTAAGTTTAAGATTAAGTTTATCAGACTTCCAGTTCTTTGCTATATGGCTCTTGGTAGCTAAATAGAAGGAGCTTGTTGTGAGGGGGCGTAAGGGTTTTCACCAGAATCTCTAGTAGATACACCTCTAATTCCCCCCTTACTGGGTTGCTAAACAACTCTGTGGCTAGTTGTGAAACAGCTTTCCATAGCTGTTGGACAATGGGACAATGCCACCAGGTATGGATAAAGGACCCTGTAACCTGGCAGCCCCTAATGCAGTATGGGCTTTCTGTCATTTTCTGGTGTTATATATGTTCAGTGCGGTATCTTTAGTGCAGTTTCCAGTAGAATTTGATTAAGGAACCCTCTATAAATGCCTTTCCAGGCAGTTTCCCGTTTCTTCATATCCCAGATTTGATTCAAATCATTCTCCCATTCCCTAACATTTAGGTTCATTTGGTAAGACAAGCCCCCACGAACCAGTAAAACTACTATGTTTAAACACAAAATTAAGGGGGGCTTGTGCTGCCCGGACCAAACGGGCTGCACAACTTTCTTTCATTTCTATCGTACACTCACCATGCACCAACCCTTGTGGACGTATAGTTGTCTTTGGTGTTGCTGAGAGAAGAGTTGCAGATGTCATATATACCCCCTATTATTCCTTTAGAAAGAGGATGTTTCTGACTGATTAGGGACAGACACTTTGTCTTAGGAGAGCCCTGGGGCTTTATTAAAGAGTTCAAAAAGTGTCTGAATTTACAGAAGTTGTAGTGTTTGCTTACTGGGAGGTTGTGTTTATCCTTAAATATATGAAAAGTGATAGGTCGTCCCTCTTCTATCCAGGCACCCAATCTATCTAGCCCCCTCGATATCCACCAAATTCTGATTTTCCTACTCAGTTCTTTAGGGGCCTGCGGATGGGAGATTATTGATTTCAAATGTGACGGGTTGGAGAATAAGGTGGAGTGTGTCATGGCCCAGTTCCAGTAATGAATTGTATGCAGAATCACTGGGTGTTTTAATCGAATGACCTGCTCCAGGGCACTATTTAACCAAACCAGAGTATCCCACGAATAGGGATGTATGGACTGATTTTCAATAAACGTCCACGAGGGTTGGTGCAGGGGCAAGTGTACGATAGGGATGTAAGAAAGTTGTGCAGCCCTATAGGTCCGGGCAGCACAAGCCCCCCTTAGTTTTGTGTTTAAACATAGTCGTTTTACTGATTCGTGGGGGCTTGTCTTGCCAAATGAACCTAAAAACCTTACTCTGAAAGCCATTCAAATCCTTCACATGCACCAAAACAGGGAAAGTTCTGAACAAATATAATATTTTCGGAAGGGTATTCATCTTAAATGAATTAATCCTCCCTAGCCAGGAAATAGAGTATATAGACAATTTTGTTATGTCTTCACTTAAAGTGGGGAATGTAATTCACCTTATATAAGGTGTCTAAGTGGGCAGTGCTTTTCAGGCCTAGGTATTGTATTAATTATTTAGCCATTGGAACTGATAATCCTCCTGCAATTAATCCTTATCTTGTGTTGGTAGGTCTATCGCTAACACTTCTGTTTTTCTCTTTCTGATTAAACTATATGTGTGTAGGGCTTGCATTAATTTTGGTATGGAATGGGTCGGATTCATCAAAGGGCACAGTATATTGTCTGTGAAGAGGCTCATTTTAAATGGTGATGACCTATGAGTAACCCAGTGATTTCAGATTCCGCTCTAATTGCCTGGGCCAGTGGCTCTATTTCTATAGCAAAGAGCAGGGGGGAAAGAGGTCATCCTTACCTTGTGCTCCTACATATATTTATTGTTGGCTTTTTTTAACCCAGTAGTTGTAGGTGGGCCAAGGTTTTTTTATTGTATGTCTTGATCAAATTTGTGAATTGACCACTGAATCTGAATTTGCCTAGGACTGCTTGGAGATTCCAGTGAATCAAATGCCTTCTTGACATCAAGGGCAAGTAGGCACGTTGGAGTTTTAGAACTAGTAAATTATATTTATAACCTTTCTAATATTATCTATGGTCTGTCTATGGGGAATGAAACCCACTTGGTATTTGTGTATTAACCTTGGTAGAAATTTTGTAATGTGGTCATCTATGATCTTGGCTAGAAGTTTAATATCCCCATTTAGTAAAGGTATTGGCCTATAATTTTTTACCTACAGGGTCCCTGCCTTCAAGGGTCATTTCTGGGGGGATTTATTGCTCTTCAAGTATGGAGTTATACAGTTTCACTAAATGGAGGGTTAGTTGTACCAGAATTTTTTTATAGTACATGTTGGTGAAGTCATCAGGGCCCGGAGCCTTGCCTACTTCATACCTTGAATCCCTTTCTATATTTCCTCTTGGCTAATTTTAGAGTTCAGAGTTTCTAACTCTGTATTGGTCAGAGCAGGAAGATTGCAGGAAGTATTGCATACGATAGTTTGATTTGACCCCTGAGGCCATGTATCATTTCTGATAGACATTGGTGAAGGTATCTTGAATTATCATTGGGATTGCAGTAACTACACCTGAAGACGTCTTAATTTAGTAAATTTTGTTTTGTGTTTATTTCGCATTAAGTTTTCTTGTCAGCACAGAGTCCTGTTTGTTTGTATAAGAAATGGGTTATGTATAATGGCACAAAATGGGAAATAGGCCCACAATGCATTAGGTCTTTTTCTTTTTCCTTCTTCTGGATGTGTGTATATGTATGTATATGTGTGTATGTATATATATATATATATATATATATATATATATATATATATATATGTGTGTGTGGATGTGTATATATGTGTATATAAATTAGAGATGTTTGAATAGATAGACTCTTGTATAAATCAGATACTGTTATAAAAGGTAACAGCTTTAAGCATACTGAGATCAAAATAACCCAAGACCCAATAACATCACAAATGGCCTGTATTTACACTAAATACAGAGCCTTGGTAGGTGTGACAAACTTGTGTAAGTTAGACAGCTGAAGTCCCTAGATGGCTGTAGGGATATAAAATTAGGAACTAGCTAGTTATTATTATTATTATCGTTTATTTATAACGCGCCAACATATTCCGTAGCGCTGTACATAAGATAAGTTCAAGACAAAGATACATACAAATTAACACATAGTAAAACAAGGAGGGCCCTGTCTTTGAGTTTGGAATCCAGTGTCCATGGTGCTTTCCCTAAAACACCTTGTGGGATTGAAACTCGCAGACTTACATCCTAAAGATATTGTGTGAGGAAAAGGAGGGAGAGAGATATGAGAGTGTGTTAGGGTGGAAGGTGATATGCTTCTTTAAAGAGATGTGTTTTTAGAGAGGATTTGAATGATTTGAGGTTGGAGGATAGTCTGGTGGAGCGAGGCAAGGAGTTCCAGAGAATAGGGGCAGCACGAGAAAAGTCCTGAAGGCGAGAGTGAGAAGAGGTGACAAGAGTTGTAGAAAGAAGAAGGTCATTAGCAGAGCGAAGAGGGCGTGTGGGGGAGTATTTGGAGATGAGACCAGAAAGGTATGGGGGAGTGCACTTGTTGAGGGCTTTGAACGTTAGGGTCAGGATTTTAAATTTTATTCTGGAGGCTATGGGAAGCCAGTGGAGAGATTGACAGAGAGGTGATGCCGACACTGAACGTTGTGTACGGAAGACGAGTCTAGCAGAGGCATTCATAATGGATTGAAGTGGAGATAGTCGGGTGGTGGGGAGGCCAGCAAGAAGCGAGTTGCAGTAGTCCAGTCGAGAGATGATGAGAGAGTGTATAAGGATTTTAGTTGTGTCTTGTGTAAGAAAGTGGCGAATTCTGGAGATGTTTTTTAGATGGAGAAGACAAGATTTAGTTAGTGATTGTATGTGAGGGATGAAGGACAGGGCGGGGTCCAAAAGAACCCCAAGACAACGGGCTTGGGAGGAGGGGGTGATGATGTCATTGTTGACAGTAAGAGAGATGTGAGGAATTGAAGCTGTGGGAGAGGGAGGGAAGATTAGGAGTTCAGTTTTAGACATGTTGAGTTTGAGATGGTGGGTGGACATCCAAGAGGATATACTAGAGAGGCAGTTGGAGACATGTGTTAGAAGAGAGGGGGATAGATCTGGTGCTGAGAGGTAGATTTGGGTGTCATCTGCGTAGAGATGATATTGCAGCCCAAAAGAGTTTATAAGGGTACCAAGTGAGGAAGTGTAGATGGAGAAGAGGAGCGGGCCTAGTACAGATCCTTGTGGTACGCCAACAGACAGGGGGTAGGTAGAAGAAGAGGTGTCAGAGAAGGAGATACTGAATGATCGATTTTGTAGGTATGATGAGAACCACGAGAGAGCAGTGTCTCGAATACCGAGGGAGGAGAGGATATGGAGTAGAAGTGGATGGTCAACAGTGTCAAAGGCAGCAGAGAGATCTAGAAGAAGGAGAATAGAAAAGTGACCTTTTGACTTGGCAGTAAGCAGGTCATTGGTGACTTTAGTGAGAGCTGTCTCAGTGGAATGTTGGGGCCGAAAGCCGGATTGGAAGGTGTCAAGAAAGGAGTTAGAGGAGATAAAGCTGGTAAGGCGGGTATAGACGAGCCGCTCGAGCAGTTTGGAAGCCAAAGGAAGTAGAGAAATAGGGCGGTAGTTAGAAGCAATGTCAGAGTCAGATGAGAACTTTTTGAGGATGGGTGTAATTGTGGCGTGTTTTAGACAAGATGGAAACTTGCCGGTAGTTAGGGAAAGGTTGAAAATGTGTGTGAGAGCTGGGATTAGTGTGGTAGAGAGGGGAGTGATGAGCTGAGATGGAATAGGGTCCTGGGGACATGTAGTGAGGCGAGTGGATGATAGCAGGCTAGCGACTTCATCCTCTGTAGCTGGGGCAAAGCAGTTCAAAGTGGCTGTTGGATTGGGGGAGGGAGAAGAGTGGGTTAGGTTGGATAGTTGGGACGGTAAAGTGAGTGAGCCACTGTGAGATGAGAGTTCATTGCGGATATTTTCGATTTTATGAATAAAATGGTTGGCAAAGTCTTTGGCTGTGAGAGAGGAAGGGGTGGGAGGAGGTGGTGGGTGGAGGAGAGTTTTAAACGTTGCGAACAGACGCTTTGGGTTAGAGGATAGGGTTGATATTAGTGAAGTGAAGTAGTGTTGTTTGGCGAGGTTGAGGGCAGAGGAGTAGGAGCGTAACATAAATTTGTAGTGGAGGAAATCTGCAGAGGTGCGTGATTTCCTCCAGAGCCGTTCAGCGGTGCGGGAGCATTTCTGGATGTATCGTGTTTGAGTTGTGTGCCAAGGTTGTGGAAGAGAGCGAGAGCGTCTTCGTGTGGTTATGGGGGTGAGGGTATCAAGGATGGAAGAGAGAGTAGAGTTGTAAAGTGAGAAGGCAGTGTCAGGGCAGTTGAGGTAGGTGATGGGGCTGAGAAGGGGTTGGATATTAATGGAGAGCTGAGTAGGGTCAAGTGCTAGCAGGTTTCTGTTCGTGATGGTGGCAGGGGTAGGAGAGGGGTGGTGGGAGGAAGAAGAGGTGAGGTTAAAGGTGATGGTCAGATAGAGGGAGTGGATGGGTGACTGGGTTGGAGGCTGTGCTGAGGTTGGTGAAGATAAGGTCAAGAGAATGTCCAGCATGATAGGTAGAAGAATCTGTTAGTTGTGAGAGGCCGAGGGAAGAGGTGAGTGCGAGCAGTTTGGCTGCTGCTGGGGAGGTGGGAGTGTCAATGGGAATGTTAAAATCTCCAAGTACCAGTGAAGGAACATTGGAGGAGAGAAAGTGAGGGAGCCAGGCAGAAAAGTGATCAAGAAATTGAGAGGGAGTGCCAGGGGGGCGATAGATCACGGCAAAACGTAGAGAGAAAGGTGAGAAGAGGCGGATAGTATGCACTTCAAAGGATGAGAATTGGAGGGATGGGACAGGGTGTAAGAGGTGAAAAGTACAGCGAGTGGAAAGCAATACACCCACACCACCACCTTGCTTGTTCCCAGGTCTAGGTGTGTGGCTGAGGTGAAAACCACCATAAGAGAGTGCTGCAGGGGAGGCAGTGTCTGAGGATGAGAACCAGGTTTCCGTGAGAGCCAATAGATTGAGGGAGTTGGAGATGAATAAGTCGTGAGTGAAGGTGAGTTTATTGCAGATAGACCGTGCGTTCCAGAGGGCACAGGAGAAAGGTAGAGTAGAAGGTTTGTGACATGTAATGGATATCAGATTCTGGGTGTTACGGGTGTTTGCTGGCCATAAACCAGAGCGTGGCTGACAGCGAGTGGAGATGAGTGAGGGACCTGGGTTAGGGGATATATCTCCCGCAGCCAGGAGCAGGAGTAGTGAGAGGGAGAGAAGATGGGACTGGGACTTACAGTGTTGTTTCTGCTTGGGAGTGTTAGGGAGGGGATGATGTTGTGACTGGAGGAGAGAGAGGAGCTCATGGGAGCAGAGAAGGGAAGAGGAGAGCAAGGAAGGTGAGATGGTAATATTGTTGGGGACATGATATGGAGAGACTGCAAAAGAAAGTCTGAGAGAGAGGCAGTAGGTTATAAGAAAGAGGAAAGAGTGAGAAAGCATTGGGACGGTGTGTAAGCTCAGGAGAAAGATAGGATGATTTGTGATAGTGGGGTAAGAATTATTGTCTTAAGATAAGAAGTAGTATTGCTATAGATTCAGGAGCAAGGAAGAGAGTGTGATAAGGTTAATCAGAATGAGGGTGGTGGGTGAGTATCTAAGAGACTTTATTAATTGGGTTTTTAGTAGGTGATGTTAAATGAGCAGGTGCAAGTCATGTGAGTATCTATAAGTTAAGGTAATGCAAGGGTGGGTGGGAGTGGGGCAGGGAGGGAGGGGAGAAATCTGTGGGATGTTTGTGTGCAGAGTGAGGGAATATGAGGTCTGAGTTGCAGCTGGGATGAGACAGAGAGAGATAGTATGAGTCTAGGATATGCAGATAAGACCATTTGCTACAGATGTTCGATAGTAAGTAGACGGGGGAGGAGAGATACAACACACAGTATATAGTACACCAACAGACTAGACAATTAACTAAGATACAAAAGTTTTACACAAATGTTACTATGTGGCCAGATATCATATACAATATGAAAATGAATAATTAAATTAACAGACAGAAGTATATTGTTGTTGGTCTTCCAGGTAACTTCAAAATACCTTTAAATCTGTGGGATGTTTGTGTGCAGAGTGAGGTTAATGTAGCTCTGAGTTGCAGCTTTAAATCTGTATATTGAAATATTTATTAAATATGCATTTTAATTGGCATACATAGCAAACGTAATTCGCAATCATCAATATATGTTACCTGCATTTCCTAATGTTAAAAAGTAAGGTAATATAATACATGAAATTAAATATATAACTGCTTCTAAGGTCCTATTCCTGATAATGAGCAGTAACATAATGATGAATTAATAAAGGAATACATATGCATAAAGGCAGCAATCTGTTAAAATATGTATACAATTAATATGTAATATTTTTTTGAATAAATGTATGACTCATTGATATTACTTAAAGTAAATGGGAGATGATGAAACTGAGTGAAAACAAAGGGAAAATGTTTTTTTTTAATGAACTACACTAATAATGCAAAATATAAATTTCTTATATAAATGATCAATGAAGTAATTAATGAGCATTAATAATTAAGCATTAACCACGTAATATAAATCCAGTATGCCTTTTTAAAATTATTTAATTAATTAAAAAACCTATTTGAAATAGTTAATGATTAATATCGTTCTAAAGTACAGGTATATCAAAATATAGTCATGTCATATTTTCTTTTTTATTACTAATTTTTTTTTATTACTAATGACAATTTTTATTTTTCAAATAATGAATAAATGAATGTTCATTAAAAATTAATTAATCAATTAACAATCATATTTGAAACGGTTAATTATTAATACCGTGCTAAATTACAGATATCGCAAAATGTACTAATGTAATATTTTTAATTTTATTATTACTAATTAATAATTAATTAATTATTTACTATACCTTTTTTATAATAAATATCCAGCAGTCAATATCCTGAAGAGCTAACAATCTCTTTGGATTTCCCGGCAGCAGAAAATGTCCAGTCAGACTGTCATAACCTGAGGAGAAAGTGTCAGCACTGTGCCAAGTGTGCCCTATATATAGGCTGTGTGCGCGAGACAGAACCAGTAGATTAGGCGGGAAATCCGCCATTTCAGATGCGTTAATGTGTAGATTGTTGTAAAATGGCGGCTATATTGCATGTGTTATGCGCATCCTAAGGATTTTCCGTCTGCAGTAACAGTCCGTTGTACTACCTCGTCTGTGCTTGTCCAACTACTAAGTCTCTGGCTCTGTTTTGCACGCTTCAAGGTAATGTAGCCTCGTTTTCATTTTTTTCGGCGGCCATTTTTTTCCTTGCTTAGGTGATTTTCGAGTGGCGAAAATCGTCTAATTGGCCATAAATTCTCGTTCCAGCTCACTGACAGATGTCCTGGCTGTTGCCCCATGCTGTATGTGATGTGTTTTGCTGTATTAAGTGTGTTTTTACTGGTATTTGGTTACGTGTCCCGGCCACATTTTGACGTCTCGTATTGTGTTTTTTTTCTATGTGCTGCGGGTTTTGTCCTGTGGTGTGTGGTGCCATAAGAGTAAGTGCTGTGACTTAGGTTTTATGTGTGGGAGTCTTAACTGTGAGTGAAAGTGTGTTTGGGAGTTTTCTATTGTGTTTTAAGGCTCCGTAGGACAAAGTGCTGCGAATTAAGGATTATGCAGGGTTGTGTTGTTTCAAAGTCATGCGCCTTAAAGACTCCACCTTCTGCAAATGCGGCCCCTCGCTTTGCGAGGGTCCGCACTTGCGGACCAAACTGTGTCCCTCACTTCGCGAGGGCCGCAGTTCTTGCGAGCTCGCTACGTGAGCTCGCAAAGCGCGACGATGATTCGTAGTTTGACAACTATTATATGTGATGGGAAAAATATAATTTCTAAATGTTACGACACCATAAAAAAACAGATCATTATGGAGATAAAATCAGCTATGCAGAAATGGGAGAAAGACTGCAGTAATCCCATCACACTCGAAAAATGGTCTAAGGCATTCAATCTTTCTCAGAAAATAATCAAATACCAATCTTATAGAGAAATGTATTTCAAAGTGGTGCAGAGATGGTATTTTGTTCCTTTAAAAGTGGCATTGATTAACAAAGATCCAAATTCGGGGGTATATTGGAGATTCTGTAGCCAACAAGCCTCTCATAAACATATCTGGTGGGACTGTGAGCACATTAGGAATCTGTGGAACTCTGTCTTCGATTTTATTTCTAAATGTTGTGATAAGTTCATCAATCCCTCATATGAAATGGCGTTGTTACATATTTTTGATGATGGGTTTAAACTAGAAGAAAAGGCCTTCATTATTCAAGTATTCCTAGTGGTTAAATGGCTGATAGCTAAACGCTGGAAAACTGAGTTAATTCCAACATTGAACGAGGTTTTGTCAACTATTGAAAAAAATAGAGAATTACAAAGAGATATATTTAATATGGGCATTGATTTGTCCAAATGCAATAGCTGGGCGGTTTGGGATATCTACCACCAACCATCGACTTAGTGGCACACAACCTTTCCCATGGCAATGCTATGTAATCATGTAGACCTGTATATTTCCACACTATACCTGTACTTATAATCTCTTTTTTTATTTCTGTTGTTTTCTTCTATTTGTGTTTCTTTATTGTCTGCATAAACGTGAAATGTATTTTGTATTTATTTCAAAATAAAAAAAAGAATGCATTTGCTAGGTCTACCACCGTGAAGTATGTAGAATTTGTAGGTATTCCAGACAAAATAGTATGAGGGTTTGGCACAATTGGTGTGTCAAGTATGGTTACTTCATTAATTGCTCATAGATCTTGGACCATGCAATACTTTTCAGGTTCTCCTTTCAGTGTTACTTTTCTTCACTGGAAATAGAGGTGTATTACATGGAGAGATGCACGGAATCAGGGTACCTTGCTTCAATAGTTTGTCTATTTGTTCTGATATCGCCTTAGCTTGAGAGGATATTGTGGTTTCCGTGGTAATTCAGCTCCTGGTTTTAGCTTCACCATAACTGGTGGAACCCTAAGGTGTCCAATGTCCTCTGGCCCTTGTGACAAGAGACATGTAGGGACTCTACTTAGGATTTCTTCCAGAGCTTGGAGTAGCTTTTTATGCTTTGTAACTTCATCTAGATGCAGGAGTACTGGTAGTGTAAAAAGAGCTGAAGTATCCACTGTAGATAGAGGAGAAGATATTTGTATTTCACCCTCAGGAGTAAACGTGATTGAAGCTTGAAGTCGTGAGAGAACATCTGCACCTAGTAAATTCATAGGACAAGTTGAGGATACCCCAAATCTTGCAAGAAGATCTGGAAATAGGCCTACCTGTAATGGTTGAGTCAATACACTACAGCAAGGCATACCATCTACTCCCATGCAGCTAACATCAATATTAGATAAGTAGGATGTGTCTGGCAGGTCTTCTTGTTTAATAACACTTCTGGCTGCGCCTGTGTCCACTAGAAAAGTCATAGGGTTTCCTTCTATAGGTATTGTTACAATAGCTTGGGGCCCTCCACTATTCCCTGAAGACGCTGCCATAACAGGGGTAAGTGACACAGGTTTCCCACTATCCTATTTTGGGGGTGCTGTGGCTTGATTGGTAGCTGTTATTGCTTTGTTAGCATCTGCTACTGTTTGGGCGTTGTTATTCTGTCTCTCTTGATTTTTCCTTGGTGCACAACAGTTTTTATAAAGGTGTCCCACTTTGTTACAATTAAAAAAACGTTCTTGTTTCTTGTTGGCTTTGTCCCCTTCTGCTCAGAAGACACCATAATGTGTGTAGTCTTTTTTATTACCTTGTGAGGACTCAAGCCCTTTTGCTACCAATAACAAAATCTCTAATGGCAACACCTTGTATTCGGGACGAGATGTTAATAAACCTTTCCTGATGGTTTCTCTCAATCCCTCCACAAAGGCTGCTCCCAGCATCTGAGCATGTATCTTGTTATACAAGCTGAAACCCAAATCAGAAAATACTTGTGTAAGTCTGGAATGATATATTTCCAATGACTCTGTTTTATCCTGTGTGACAAATTAATAGCCTGATCTTCTAGTTTATCTGTAACGTATTTACCAGGGACAAAGCTTGTGACGGAGTGAATGCAACATACATTGTGGGAGCCCCCTCTGTATTAAACATATTATCAAAATTTCCAGTAAGAGGTGATGCTTTCACCCTTCTTTTATTCTGTGAATCACACTCTGATCGTGACTGTAAGTCTGTGTCTTTATGGCCCTCTGCATGTGGTGTAGATTTATTATTTGCAGCACATTGGGCAGTAACACTCTGAATATCACTCATGGATATCTGTAACGTTTGAGGTGCTTGCTCTATATTGGGCATGATTGGCAAGGGTGTGTAACAGGTCCTGTCTGCTTTAAGAACAGGATATAAGGGCGTATATGGAAGGGAGGTGTGTGTTTGCACAGTGGGATTAACTGTAGGCGTGTCGTTAGTTCCCTTTCCCTGCCCATTACATTGCAACGAGGACTACATAGTAACAGGTATTTCATGTTTTACTTCTTTTGTGTTACAGGGAGCATGGTACATGTCTCTGGCAATTGCCTTGGCTACCCTGTACCACGCTTCCACACTTGATAATAAACCATTATCTTTCAACAACCCTTTCTTTTCTTTCAACATTTTATGCCATTCTTCTGCTTGCGATCTGTCCTCATTACTGCTCATAAAACCACAAATTCAGTGAATCTTTTTAGCTTTCTTAACAGCTTCATGAGCCTCTCTCTCACACAATTTCACGGGCCAGCTTGCCCTGACTCGGCTTTTCTAAATTCTGTCCCATTTTTACGTCAATGTCACAGACAGTAACACTTTGTATTCAGAGACCGATATCACAGAGAGAGAGAGAGCAGCAGCACAGCGTAGGAAGATCAAGCAGAGGAAAGAGGGTGAAGCTTAGAAATGGGTTGGTCTATTGTGATCGACCGTTATCGGCTGGCCAGACCTACACGTTCTCTCTGAACATAGACCGTCCCAGGGTTTGCCCTCCGAAGACTAGGTGGGTGGTGTGTGACTAGTTCACCTCCCTTTAAAAGTACAGAGTGTTTTAGTAAGAAGTTATGAATGCACAGAAACTTCAGACAAAATATTTCAACATTGTATAACCAATTGGAGAATAAGAAAGACGGAAATTCAAGGTGTTATTGATGCCTGTCGTGCTCCACTGCCACAAATTTTTGGTTTGTGCGTCTTCCATAAACACATGCGTGACCACTCACTACCAAAAGTGGATAGTTTCAGGTAAGAATTTTTAGAAGAGCGCAAAAGAATATTTATATATGTATATATATATATTTAAAAGTACACAGAAATATGCAAACTGTTACATGCAATGCATTCAAACAAAATATTCTCCTATTACATTGTAGGTCTTATGGAGATTTCCTTCTTAGTTAAACAGTCCGAAAAATCACACACCTATCCGTAGTGTGTATAATGACGCCTCTGATTATTGTTACGTTGTTGTGTTTGTTACACAACCAATTCGCAGGGTCGGCGTTCGTATATATACTAATACTCTTAGGGGTACGTATACAGTCCTAAGGTACTGTTTTCTTTGAGACACCTACTGTTCCATTTGAGGTACCGTCTCAAAGTCTAACTTTGTGTACATATCTTAAACTGTTTACTTTTGAAATCAATCTCCTCCCGGGACACACCTACTTTCACGCACCAATCACACAAACATTTACTTCATGTACTGTAATTCAACAACAACTTTCCATGAACAGAAACATGAAACATGACAGTTATTTTATTTACTGTACAAAATTCAGACGACCTTAAAACATTGGCATAGAAAGAATTCTCTTAACTAAGATACGCCCTTAAAAGAATTCAGCGGGACAAGAGGGGGGAAATTCTTTTCACTGTACACTCTGACCTCACGAAATTCACTGCTACAGTCTTAAAGGTACAGAGGAAAGATTTCTAAGCTGCATTTCTCAGTTATATTGCAAACAATCACAGGCAACAGATATTATTCAGTACAGATATTTCTTCAAAGTAGACCCTGGGCAAGTAATTTACCTGTAATTTTGGTGCCTTGCAGTAGCAGACGAAGACAAAGAGACAAAAATACAGAGGCAGTACATATATGCAAGGTTTTTAAACATTAACCTTACCATAGATTAGAGTTGATCAGACTCCTTTCTGCCACTGCATACCCGTCTCAAAGTTTTCCTTTGGTCGGCTGCCTGTTGGTCCGAACCCAGGTTCCCTGTTCGGGCGCCATATTGATTTGGAAGGATAAATAATCCCATAGTGATATCTGTTGCTGGCCAAATTATCCATCTGTTGGACATATGTACACACAGAGACAAGAATTTACACAGACACAGAGTTCTGGTATAAAGCTTCTTGTATATTGCCCAACGAACCCCCCCAAATACAACATAGAAACTTATATGGTATAAGTTTATCAGATATAACAATCATACGACTCATTGTCAGACAGTTAGTAAGTTATTTGATTGGTTGACAAAGTAGGAAGGGTCCTTCCATATTTGGTCTCTGAAGTTAATGTCGTTATGGTCAGGTTAGGTGAAGCTGATTGGGTCTGGAAGGCGGCGGGGATCATATCCTTATTTGGTCAAGGATGTTAATGTCATCTGGGAGCTCCCGGATATAGTGTAAATGTCATCTTAGGATTTCCAGGATATGACTCAGTAGCCATCTTAGGACTCTCAGGATACGGCTTCGGTCGCCATCTTAGGACTCTTGGAAAATAAAGAATAAAAGTAATTAGTGCCTTATCTTATGATATAATGTAAGGAAAAGGAATGCAGCATGGAAATAACATAAATTTTCATGAATTTCGTCCACAACAGTTGGAATGTGATGAAAAAAGAGAGGGAGATTGGATGGGGTGAAAGAGGGATAATGATAAGGAAGATTTGTGGGGGAGGGGGGAAGGGTAGGAGAGAGAGGATGGAGGGAAAAAGAGAGGATGAGGGCTATGTTACCTCTAATTTTTTTGAGTATGTGTATGCTAAAAAATTCTGTTGTGCAACATTTTGCAAGGAGAGTAAGTCAGGTGATAATCAATGTTATTGTGTCTTAAGCTCACTACCATTCATTGCTTGAAATTTAGCATTTGTTTACAATATAACGGAGTATGGGTTAAGAAACTTAGCAAAGTTTTACATGTAAAAATAGATTTATTACTCACACTAAGTGATTCAATTTGCTTCCAAATGTAACTGGAATTTAACCTTCTTAATTGTATATACATAATATTGGGTGAACTCTTTTCACAATGCTGCAGAGCTATTGAATTTACAATAGATCTTAATATCCTTTTACAGTACAGTAGACTCCCAGTTAACCGGCACCCATGGAGATTGGTAGGTGTCAAGTAAATGTAGTTTCTGGTTGCTTGAGAGTTACGCTGCACATAGGATGCTCTGCTAAGTATATGTGTCAGTGAGTGCTGTTCTAGCAGCAGCAGCTTTCACTCCTCACTTACAATCAGGTACATTCCGCTGGAGGGTGCAGTGCTGAACCCGGGGAATGTACCGCCAACACTGCCCTGACTCAGTCACTCATGCCGGGGGTATGTAACCCTAACACTGCCCTGGCTCAGTCACTCATGCCCGGGGAATGCAACGCCAACACTGCCCTGGCTCAGTCACTGATCCCCGGGGTATGTAACCCTAACACTGCACTGGCTCAGTCACTCATGCCCTGGGAATGTAACTCTAACACTGCCCTGGCTCAGTCACTCATGCCCGGGGTATGTAACCCTAACACTGCCCTGGCTCAGTCACTCATGCCCGGGGTATGTAACCCTAACACTGCCCTTGCTCAGTCACTCATGCCCGGGGAATGTAACCCTAACACTGCCCTGACTCGGTCACTCATGCCCGGGGTATGTAACCCTAACACTGCCCTGGCTCGGTCACTCATGCCCAGGGTATTTAACCCTAACACTGCCCTGGCTCAGTCACTCATGCCCGGGGTATGTAACCCTAACACTGCCCTGGCTCAGTCACTCATGTCCGGGGTATGTAACCCTAACACTGCACTGGCTCAGTCACTCATGCCCGGGGTATGTAACCCTAACACTGCCCTGGCTCAGTCACTCATGCCCGGGGTATGTAACCCTAACACTGCCCTGGCTCAGTCACTCATCCCTGGGGTATGTAACCCTAACACTGCACTGGCAAGTCACTCATGCCCTGGGAATGTAACGTCAACACTGCCCTGACTCAGTCACTCATGCCCGGGGGTATGTAACCCTAACACTGCCCTGGCTCAGTCACTCATGCCCGGGGTATGTAACCCTAACACTGCCCTGGCTCAGTCACTCATCCCTGGGGTATGTAACCCTAACACTGCACTGGCAAGTCACTCATGCCCTGGGAATGTAACGTCAACACTGCCCTGACTCAGTCACTCATGCCCGGGGGTATGTAACCCTAACACTGCCCTGGCTCAGTCAATCATGCCCAGGGAATGCAACGCCAACACTGCCCTGGCTCAGTCACTGATCCCCGGGGTATGTAACCCTAACACTGCACTGGCTCAGTCACTCATGCCCTGGGAATGTAACTCTAACACTGCCCTGGCTCAGTCACTCATGCCCGGGGTATGTAACCCTAACACTGCCCTGGCTCAGTCACTCATGCCCGGGGTATGTAACCCTAACACTGCCCTTGCTCAGTCACTCATGCCCGGGGAATGTAACCCTAACACTGCCCTGACTCGGTCACCCATGCCCGGGGTATGTAACCCTAACACTGCCCTGGCTCGGTCACTCATGCCCGGGGTATTTAACCCTAACACTGCCCTGGCTCAGTCACTCATGCCCGGGGTATGTAACCCTAACACTGCCCTGGCTCAGTCACTCATGTCCGGGGTATGTAACCCTAACACTGCACTGGCTCAGTCACTCATGCCCGGGGTATGTAACCCTAACACTGCCCTGGCTCAGTCACTCATGCCCGGGGTATGTAACCCTAACACTGCCCTGGCTCAGTCACTCATCCCTGGGGTATGTAACCCTAACACTGCACTGGCAAGTCACTCATGCCCTGGGAATGTAACGTCAACACTGCCCTGACTCAGTCACTCATGCCCGGGGGTATGTAACCCTAACACTGCCCTGGCTCAGTCACTCATGCCCGGGGTATGTAACCCTAACACTGCCCTGGCTCAGTCACTCATCCCTGGGGTATGTAACCCTAACACTGCACTGGCAAGTCACTCATGCCCTGGGAATGTAACGTCAACACTGCCCTGACTCAGTCACTCATGCCGGGGGTATGTAACCCTAACACTGCCCTGGCTCAGTCAATCATGCCCAGGGAATGCAACGCCAACACTGCCCTGGCTCAGTCACTGATCCCCGGGGTATGTAACCCTAACACTGCACTGGCTCAGTCACTCATGCCCGGGGTATGTAACCCTAACACTGCCCTGGCTCAGTCACTCATGCCCGGGGTATGTAACCCTAACACTGCCCTGGCTCAGTCACTCATCCCTGGGGTATGTAACCCTAACACTGCACTGGCTCAGTCACTCATGCCCTGGTAATGTAACGCCAACACTGCCCTGACTCAGTTACTCAGGCCCGGGGTATGTAACCCTAACACTGCCCTGGCTCAGTCACTCATGCCCGGGGAAAGCAACGCCAACACTGCCCTAGCTCAGTCACTGATCCCCGGGGTATGTAACCCTAACACTGCACTGGCTCAGTCACTCATGCCCTGGGAATGTAACTCTAACACTGCCCTGGCTCAGTCACTCATGCCCTGGGTATGTAACCCTAACTCTGCCCTGGCTTAGTCACTAATGCCCGGGGTATGTAACCTTAACACTGCCTTTGCTCAGTCACTTATGCCCGGGGAATGTAACCCTAACACTGCCCTGACTCGGTCACTCATGCCCGGGGTATGTAACCCTAACACTGCCCTGGCTCAGTCACTCATGCCCGGGGTATGTAACCCTAACACTGCCCTGGCTCAGTCACTCATGCCCGGGGTATGTAACCCTAACACTGCACTGGCTCAGTCACTCATGCCCTGGGAATGTAACGCCAACATTGCCCTGACTCAGTCACTGATCCCCAGGGTATGTAACCCTAACACTGCACTGGCTCAGTCACTCATGCCCTGGGAATGTAACCCTAACACTGCCCTTGCTCAGTCACTCATGTCCGGGGAATGTAACCCTAACACTGCCCTGGCTCAGTCACTTATGCCCGGGGTATGTAACCCTAACACTGCCCTGGCTCAGTCACTCATGCCCGGGCTATTTAACCCTAACACTGCCCTGGCTCAGTCACTCATGTCCGGGGTATGTAACCCTAACACTGCACTGGCTCAGTCACTCATGCCCTGGGAATGTAACGCCAACACTGCCCTGACTCAGTCACTCATGCCCAGGGTATGTAACCCTAACACTTCCCTGGCTCAGTCACTCATGCCCGTGGTATGTAACCCTAACACTGCCCTGGCTCAGTCACTCATGCCCGGGGTATGTAACCCTAACACTGCCCTGGCTCAGTCACTCATCCCTGGGTATGTAACCCTAACACTGCACTGGCAAGTCACTCATGCCCTGGGAATGTAACGTCAACACTGCCCTGACTCAGTCACTCATGCCCAGGGTATGTAACCCTAACACTTCCCTGGCTCTGTCACTCACGCCCGTGGTATGTAACCCTAACACTGCCCTTGCTCAGTCACTCATGCCCGGGGAATGTAACCCTAACACTGCCCTGGCTCAGTCACTCATGCCCGGGGTATGTAACCCTAACACTGCTCTGGCTCAGTCACTCATGCTCGAGCTATGTAACCCTAACACTGCCCTTGCTCAGTCACTCATGCCCGGGGAATGTAACCCCAACACTGCCCTGGCTCAGTCAATCATGCCCGGGGTATGTAACCCTAACACTGCCCTGGCTCAGTCACTCATGCTCGGGGTATGTAACCCTAACACTGCCCTGGCTCAGTCACTCATGCCCGGGGTATGTAACCCTAACACTGCCCTGGCTCAGTCACTCATGTCCGGGGTATGTAACCCTAACACTGCACTGGCTCAGTCACTCATGGCCTGGGAATGTAACGCCAACAATGCCCTGACTCAGTCACTCATGCCCGGGGTATGTAACCCTAACACTGCCCTGGCTCAGTCACTCATGCCCGGGGTATGTAACCCTAACACTGCCCTGGCTTAGTCACTCATCCCTGGGGTATGTAACCCTAACACTGCACTGGCAAGTCACTCATGCCCTAGGAATGTAACGTCAACACTGCCCTGACTCAGTCATTCATGCCGGGGGTATGTAACCCTAACACTGCCCTGGCTCAGTCACTCATGCCCAGGGAATGCAACGCCAACACTGCCCTGGCTCAGTCACTCATGCCCGGGGTATGTAACCCTAACACTGCCCTGGCTCAGTCACTCATCCCTGGGGTATGTAACCCTAACACTGCACTGGCTCAGTCACTCATGCACTGGGAATGTAACTCTAACACTGCCCTGGCTCAGTCACTCATGCCCGGGGTATGTAACCCTAACACTGCCCTGGCTCAGTCACTCATGCCCAGGGTATGTAACCCTAACACTGCCCTGGCTCAGTCACTCATGCCCGGGGTATGTAACCCTAACACTGCACTTGCTCAGTCACTCATGCCCGGGGTATGTAACCCTAACACTGCCCTGGCTCAGTCACTCATCCCCGGGTATGTAACTCTAACACTGCACTGGCTCAGTCACTCATGCCCTGGGAATATAACGCCAACACTGCCCTGACTCAGTCACTGATCCCTAGGGTATGTAACCCTAACACTGCACTGGCTCAGTCACTAATGCCCTGGGAATGTAACCCTAACACTGCCCTTGCTCAGTCACTCATGCCCGGGGAATGTAACCCTAACACTGCCCTGGCTCAGTCACTCATGCCCGGGGTATGTAACCCTAACACTGCCCTGGCTCAGTCACTCATGCCCGCGGTATGTAACCATAACACTGCCCTGGCTCAGTCACTCATCCCCGGGGTATGTAACCCTAACACTGCACTTGCTCAGTCACTCATGCCCTGGGAATCTAACGCCAACACTGCCCTGGCTCAGTCGATCATGCCCGGGAATGTAACCATAACACTGCCCTGGCTCAGTCACTCATGCCCGGGGTATATAACACTAACACTGCCCTGGCTCAGTCACTCATGCCCGGGGTATGTAACCCTAACAATGCCCTGGCTCAGTCACTCATGTCCGGGGTATGTAACCTTAACACTGCCCTGGCTCAGTCACTCATGCTCAGGCTATGTAACCCTAACACTGCCCTTGCTCAGTCACTCATGCCCAGGGAATGTAACCCCAACACTGCCCTGGCTCAGTCACTCATGCCCGGGGTATGTAACCCTAACACTGCCCTGGCTCAGTCACTCATGCCCGCGGTATGTAACCATAACACTGCCCTGGCTCAGTCACTCATCCCCGGGGTATGTAACCCTAACACTGCACTGGCTCAGTCAGTCATGCCCTGGGAATCTAACGCCAACACTGCCCTGGCTAAGTCAATCATGCCCGGGAATGTAACCATAACACTGCCCTGGCTCAGTCACTCATGCCCGGGGTATCTAACACTAACACTGCCCTGGCTCAGTCACTCATGCCCGGGGTATGTAACCCTAACACTGCCCTGGCTCAGTCACTCATGTCCGGGGTATGTAACCTTAACACTGCCCTGGCTCAGTCACTCATGCCCGGGGTATGTAACCCTAACACTGCCCTGGTTCAGTCACTCATGCCCGGGGTATTTAACCCTAACACTGCCCTGGCTCAGTCACTCATGCCCTGGGTATGTAACACTAACACTGCCCTGGCTCAGTCACTCATGCTCGGGCTATGTAACCCTAACACTGCCCTTGCTCAGTCACTCATGCCCGTGGAATGTAACCCCAACACTGCCCTGGCTCAGTCACTCATGCCCGGGGTATGTAACCCCAACACTGCCCTGGCTCAGTCACTCATGCCCGGGGTATGTAACCCTAACACTGCCCTTGCTTAGTCACTCATGCCCGGGGTATGTAACCCTAACACTGCCCTGGCTCAGTCACTCATGCCCTGGGTATGTAACCCTAACACTGCCCTGGCTCAGTCACTCATGCTCGGGCTATGTAACCCTAACACTGCCCTTGCTCAGTCACTCATGCCCGGGGAATGTAACCCCAACACTGCCCTGGCTCAGTCACTCATGCCCGGGGTATGTAACCCCAACACTGCACTGGCTCAGTCACTCATGCCCTGTGAATGTAATGCCGACACTGCCCTGACTCAGTCACTCATGCCCGGGGTATGTAACCCTAACACTGCCCTGGCTCATTCACTCATGCCCGGGGTATGTAACCCTAACACTGCCCTGGCTCAGTCACTAATCCCTGGGGTATGTAACCCTAACACTGCACTGGCAAGTCACTCATGCCCTGGGAATGTAACGTCAACACTGCCCTGACTCAGTCACTCATGCCCGGGGTATGTAACCCTAACACTGCCCTGGCTCAGTCACTCATGCCCGGGGTATGTAACCCTAACACTGCCCTGGCTCAGTCACTCATGCCCGGGCTATTTAACCCTAACACTGCCCTGGCTCAGTCACTCATGTCCGGGGTATGTAACCCTAACACTGCACTGGCTCAGTCACTCATGCCCTGGGAATGTAACGCCAACACTGCCCTGACTCAGTCACTCATGCCCAGGGTATGTAACCCTAACACTTCCCTGGCTCAGTCACTCATGCCCGTGGTATGTAACCCTAACACTGCCCTGGCTTAGTCACTCATGCCCGGGGTATGTAACCCTAACACTGCCCTGGCTCAGTCACTCATCCCTGGGGTATGTAACCCTAACACTGCACTGGCAAGTCACTCATGCCCTGGGAATGTAACGTCAACACTGCCCTGACTCAGTCACTCATGCCCAGGGTATGTAACCCTAACACTTCCCTGGCTCAGTCACTCATGCCCGTGGTATGTAACCCTAACACTGCCCTTGCTCAGTCACTCATGCCCGGGGAATGTAACCCTAACACTGCCCTGGCTCAGTCACTCATGCCCGGGGTATGTAACCCTAACACTGCCCTGGCTCAGTCACTCATGCTCGAGCTATGTAACCCTAACACTGCCCTTGCTCAGTCACTCATGCCCGGGGAATGTAACCCCAACACTGCCCTGGCTCAGTCAATCATGCCCGGGGTATGTAACCCTAACACTGCCCTGGCTCAGTCACTCATGCCCGGGGTATGTAACCCTAACACTGCCCTGGCTCAGTCACTCATGCCCGGGGTATGTAACCCTTACACTGCCCTGGCTCAGTCACTCATGTCCGGGGTATGTAACCCTAACACTGCACTGGCTCAGTCACTCATGGCCTGGGAATGTAACGCCAACACTGCCCTGACTCAGTCACTCATGCCCGGGGTATGTAACCCTAACACTGCCCTGGCTCAGTCACTCATGCCCGGGGTATGTAACCCTAACACTGCCCTGGCTTAGTCACTCATCCCTGGGGTATGTAACCCTAACACTGCACTGGCAAGTCACTCATGCCCTGGGAATGTAACGTCAACACTGCCCTGACTCAGTCATTCATGCCGGGGGTATGTAACCCTAACACTGCCCTGGCTCAGTCACTCATGCCCAGGGAATGCAACGCCAACACTGCCCTGGCTCAGTCACTCATGCCCGGGGTATTTAACCCTAACACTGCCCTGGCTCAGTCACTCATCCCTGGGGTATGTAACCCTAACACTGCACTGGCTCAGTCACTCATGCACTGGGAATGTAACTCTAACACTGCCCTGGCTCAGTCACTCATGCCCGGGGTATGTAACCCTAACACTGCCCTGGCTCAGTCACTCATGCCCAGGGTATGTAACCCTAACACTGCCCTGGCTCAGTCACTCATGCCCGGGGTATGTAACCCTAACACTGCCCTTGCTCAGTCACTCATGCCCTGGGTATGTAACCCTAACACTGCCCTGGCTCAGTCACTCATCCCCGGGTATGTAACTCTAACACTGCACTGGCTCAGTCACTCATGCCCTGGGAATATAACGCCAACACTGCCCTGACTCAGTCACTGATCCCTAGGGTATGTAACCCTAACACTGCACTGGCTCAGTCACTAATGCCCTGGGAATGTAACCCTAACACAGCCCTTGCTCAGTCACTCATGCCCGGGGAATGTAACCCTAACACTGCCCTGGCTCAGTCACTCATGCCCGGGGTATGTAACCCTAACACTGCCCTGGCTCAGTCACTCATGCCCGCGGTATGTAACCATAACACTGCCCTGGCTCAGTCACTCATGCCCGGGCTATTTAACCCTAACACTGCCCTGGCTCAGTCACTCATGTCCGGGGTATGTAACCCTAACACTGCACTGGCTCAGTCACTCATGCCCTGGGAATGTAACGCCAACACTGCCCTGACTCAGTCACTCATGCCCAGGGTATGTAACCCTAACACTTCCCTGGCTCAGTCACTCATGCCCGTGGTATGTAACCCTAACACTGCCCTGGCTCAGTCACTCATGCCCGGGGTATGTAACCCTAACACTGCCCTGGCTCAGTCACTCATCCCTGGGGTATGTAACCCTAACACTGCACTGGCAAGTCACTCATGCCCTGGGAATGTAACGTCAACACTGCCCTGACTCAGTCACTCATGCCCAGGGTATGTAACCCTAACACTTCCCTGGCTCAGTCACTCATGCCCGTGGTATGTAACCCTAACACTGCCCTTGCTCAGTCACTCATGCCCGGGGAATGTAACCCTAACACTGCCCTGGCTCAGTCACTCATGCCCGGGGTATGTAACCCTAACACTGCCCTGGCTCAGTCACTCATGCTCGAGCTATGTAACCCTAACACTGCCCTTGCTCAGTCACTCATGCCCGGGGAATGTAACCCCAACACTGCCCTGGCTCAGTCAATCATGCCCGGGGTATGTAACCCTAACACTGCCCTGGCTCAGTCACTCATGCCCGGGGTATGTAACCCTAACACTGCCCTGGCTCAGTCACTCATGCCCGGGGTATGTAACCCTAACACTGCCCTGGCTCAGTCACTCATGTCCGGGGTATGTAACCCTAACACTGCACTGGCTCAGTCACTCATGGCCTGGGAATGTAACGCCAACACTGCCCTGACTCAGTCACTCATGCCCGGGGTATGTAACCCTAACACTGCC